>QGOB01000388.1:0-74389 GCA_003313055.1 Termitomyces sp. MG145 | reverse complement strand
CAAAAAAAAAAAAAAAAAAAAGGAGGCGGAACAACAAAAGAAAACAAGATAAGGACAAAAAAACAGAACACATAGCGTAAGCCCCACGGAATACCGACCCCATGGAGAACCCAACAGCCAGCAACCCTCTAAACAGCCCTGACAAAATTAATTGTTGAGTATTCCAACATATCGCATCAGCATTGCACAATCACCTTCAGTCCAATAGCAGTCTAACTGCTTACATATGTTTTATCACATGGGCACGTACTCTAGCTAGTATTTAAGTATGCTCCAGATGTAATAGCATGACATCTGGAAATACCACAGATACACTGAGTCCTCTCCATGCTCGATCTAAGCTAATTCCATTGCATCTCACTTAGGTTTGGTCTAATCGACCTGTCACTGTATTTCCATTTTGTCATTTCCAGATAAACCCTGCCCAACTGATTTGATATCATGTCCCAGCACGACATTGAAATGACCCAGCAAGAAATTGAATGGCTGATCAGAACCAACATTTCAACATCACTCAGCTATGGGGCTTGATCATTTCCATCACATCAGCACTTCTTATATTAATGCAATATTACTATAACAGCATCCTGGATTTCATCAATGAAATTCGCAACCACATCAACATACTTGAATCCACCGATCCCTCCGACAGAACTAGTGCAGGGACTAACTGCCCTGCTGCTACCACTGCAGAACCAACATCTTGTTGCCCCATTAAGTGCATGAAATGTCATGCTCGAGGGCATAGTACCGATGCATGCCACTCCATAGACCCTGCCGCAGTTAGAAGATGTATAGCAGCTAACTGAAAAGTGTGTGGGAGATGCCAAATTGCTGGACAACTCACCCCTGCATCTATTCCTAGCTGGTCACCACTCTTCCACCCGACACCCCCACAGCATGCTATTATGACCTTGCCAGGCTTGTCAAATATCATTGCCGAGTCCACAGAGCTTCATAGATGTGCAGCACAATCATCCCGTGATTGTTGCCAGGCCCATGAAGCCAAGGCAGCAACTTCTTTGCAACCCAAGTAATTCTTGACAGATACGTTGATGCGCTGACTTGCCGCCTAGCTGCTATGCAGGAAACAACCAACAAGACCAGCTAGATAGGGATAGCTAGCAAGCAGTAGCGTTACGTGTGTATGTGAGAGGAGTCAAGCAAAGTCCCAGAAACCCGGTAAGGAGATGAGAGGTCGGAGTCGGTAAGGAAGTGTGAGAGAGCGGTAAGAGATAACAGTGCGGCCGCTAGTGTCTGCACCGAACCGTCGCTAAAAGACCCAAAAGGTCGTTAAGGAATAGCGGAAGAGTTAACGGGAATATACGTGCCGCTAGCCGTAAGTGCTAGCGTTTAATGAAGGCAAAACGAGGGCACCTGTATGGTGCTTAACGAAGGCGGAGCGAGTGCACCCGTATGGTGCTTAACGAAGGCAACGAGTGCTAGTCCAACAATGCTGTTGGGCTAAGCGCAAAGGGCGAAGTAGACTGGACTGGGTAATCCCAAATCAGTTGTTAACAAAGCTAGAGCGTGAACAAGATCTTAAGCGTAGTCTGAAGTGGGGACTGGGCTCTGGTACGATTCGATGATTTGTAGCTACTGACAGGGCAGTATTTATAGGTACGTAAGGTGGTAGATAAAAGGGGAAACCGATAATAGACAGTAAGCATAGCGGTTGCATGTGATAATGTGATAATGTACGTTGGGAGTAAGGCGAATAAAAGGGGAATCTGGTAATAGATAGTCAGCATAGCGGGTGCATGTGATAATGCATGTCGGATGCCATAGAGAGGGGCCTGGAGTGTTGCAAGGTCGGCTGAGTCATTAAGGGAAAGGTCGGTAACGGTCGGTGTCGTTAGCGGTCGGTCAGTAGCGGTCATGTGCTGAGGTCACGTGCTTGGTTTGACTTGTCGGTGTCGGGCAGCCAGCGCTGACCGGGGCGTATCATCTCCCCTTGACTGAAAAACTGACTGTCCCCAGTCAAAGAAAAATCCTCGAAGTCTCGTGATCGTTAAGCGTGGTCCGTGCGGGGGGTCTTGGTCCGTGCGCCATACCGAAAGATCATAAATAAACTCCAGCGGTCCTTTGGACTTCATCGTTTCAGCACTACTATGTCGACACCCGCGTTCTTCAATTACTCCATGACCTTCGCACGTTTCGTGGCGGCGCAAGACTTTCTCGAGAAGGCGCCCAAGGTGCTCGGGATGGGGCGCGCACTGCTCCTGACAAATCCGGAGTCAGTGGTAATGTTGATATTGTTGACTTACCTGCACTGGTTCGAGTCGGCAGGCAGCAGTGGCGTCACGTGGACAGAGCAGGAGGCGGTCGGGGAGGAGTGCCGGGCGTTGTATGCCCAATACCAGCAGGAGGCCTGGATGAGGCCTTTCGACAAACATTTCGTAAGTTTCTTTGTTTCTTAACGTCTCGTACGGTATGCTAATGCTTGCGCTAAGGGTGAATGGCCAGTGGGAGAGGTGGAAGTGAAGGAGGTTACGGAGATGACGGTAAGCGCTAACGGTGTCGCTAAGTGACTTAGCGATGTCGTTAAGGTATCTCTTAGCTTTTTACAGAACTCTCTTTTGACGACCAATTTTTCTTTCAGCACCCACCCAAGAATCCCGTGGCGTCAGCCGTTACGAGGATGAGGGAGGACCGCGGGGAGGGCTTGAGTCGGCAGGGCGGAGCTGCCGGTAGTGCTGGAGCGGAGTCGCCAGCGCTACCGCAGACTCCTAAGACTCCCAGGCCGGCAACGGAGGCGAGAGCGAGGATGAGGACGATGACAGTGCCGAAGGTAAGTTCTCCATTTCTTCATCGCGGCCGTTAAGATTTTAACGGCGACCGTTAGCAGGGGACGCTGAAGGGCAAGAAGCGGGCCGCCGAGGACAAGGAGGACGAAGGAAGCGATGAGGAGATAGCGGTTTCTGAGTCGTTTGACGACTGGGAGCTGAAGCGATTGCTGTGTGGGCGCTTGCCCTCGTCAGTTCTCGATACGGGGGTGGGCACGGGGGAACTTGTTGGTTGAAGAAAGGAGAGGAAGCTGGTGGCACCAACTGCAAGGGCAGCCTTCCACGAGAGGGTGGAGGCGGTAAGTCTTTTGCTGATTGGCTCGGATACCGTCTTTGCTTAACGTCTCTGTTGGTAGTGCGATGGCTGCTGGGCCCTTAACGACCCAGAAGGCTGCTGGTACCCGACCGGCAACCTGCCTTGCTACCGCTGTAACGAGGTGAGCAAGGGTTGTTCGGTACGGGGGAGGTCGTTACGGGGTCGCCGCGGGAGTCACAAGGGGAAGAAGGTGGAGGAGGCCGCTTTGGTCTGGGCGGCAAGGCGATACTTGGAGGGGCAGCGAGAGATAGCGGCTGGTGGTGGGGAGCCTGCCGTTAAAAAGGTAACGCTCCTCCTACCAACGAGGCAAGAGGGGACGGTAGCAGAGGGAACCGGCAAGGGGAAGGGCCCAGTAAGGACTGTTGGCGTCAAAAGCCGGTCTGTAGTGGAGTCGAGTGATGAGGAGATACCAACGCCGGCGAGAAGCTCTAAACGGTGCCGTTTGGAGTCTGATGAAGAGGGTTTGGTTGAGGGCGTGCATGAGGTGACTCCTACCAGGGAGAGGGCAACGGTAACAGAGGAGGCAGAGCCGGAAGCCGAGCCAGTAGAGTTAGTGGCAGAAGCGGAGGTGGGGGACGAGACAGGTGAAGCGGAGGCAAAGGACTTGGTAAGTTCGTCGTTCCTTAACGTCTGACCGGTAACGCTAACAAAGTTCGCTTAGGTGGAGAGGTTCGGGGCCCCCCCTCAACCAACTATCAACAAGGAGGAGATCGAGTGGCTGGGAGAGGACCTACCGGTCCCGTTCCCGTTCGATCCTAGAGGTGACTTGGAGCGGTATCGGGCGAGGGCGGTGGAGGTCGAGCAGTTAATAGGGAGAGAGATGCAGGCGGCGGAGGATGACTTGCGAGTGGCGAGAGCTTGCTACCGGCTGCTGGTGAGGGCGCAGAGCGCACTGGCGCGCTATCAAGACGATTGTGACGCCTTCATTGGATGGCAGGCAGAAGCAGGGGTGACGAAGGAGTTCTGGGGGAAGTCAGGGGATAGAGAGCTACCTTCAGATGACGATCTCCCTCCTGCCTTGCCCTAAAAATGTTTCTTTTAGTTCTTGTTAAGTTCTTGTCACAGACTGACCCCCTTAAGGGGGCTTTTTAAATAAACAATTTTCTTGGAGTATGAGCGACCGGTAAAATGTGAAATGGATAGTGGAAGATTGAAGCAACAGGGGAATAAACGGTTTGAAAAATAAGATAAACGCTCAGTAAATCATCATGGCGCTTGCGCAAGGTTGCTTAACGACTGCATCTTAACGAAAGGCGGAGTGAAAAATTGAAGCGAAAGAACCAAAAGAAAGACAAAGGAAAAAGATAAACGCTCAGTTGGTCATCATGGCGCTTGCGCAACGTCACTTAACGACTGCGTTTTAACGAAAGGCAAATGGGGAGCGGTGGTGACAAGTAAAAAAAAGAATTAGAGGGCTTAACGGTTGTGCGTGTATGTCGGAAAGCGTAGGTAGAAAGAAAGTCTATGATGGATAGAAATGGAGTAAGTAAAGGTGAAAATGGAAACAAAACAATAGAGATAAGGGCTTATCGAGAGCCGTTAAGGTTTTTGGGGAGTTTCTAGTGGTGAGTGGGGTGTATGGTGGAAATGGTGTTTTCTAATCTTCTTCGGCAGCATTGTCTAATGATTTGTCGGGATTAAGGGGGTCTTTGTCATTGAGTAAGTCGGTTTCTTCTAGTATTCTTAAACGGTCGGTATCGATGTTGAAGGCGTCGGTAGGGAGAGGGATGTGTTCATGGGCAAAATAAGGGACTAAGCGAAAGGCAGCTACCGGTCGGTGGAGTACGGATCCATCTAATTCACAAAGAATGTAAGCGCCTCCACGGTTACATGAGATTACCACTAGCGGTCCTAAGTATCGAGGTCGCATCTTCTTGTTATGGATGACTTCAATGCGTGTATTCCTCATCAATACTAGGTCTCCTTGCTTGAAGTTGTAGTCTCAAATGGTAGCGGCATGCTCTTGTTCAAAATGGAGAGCCGCTAACCGGCGGGTGGTAAGGACGGTATCATGTAAACGGTCGAGATCGGCTTGTCTGCGTTGGAGGTCGATAGCGCGTCGGGCGATGAGGTTGGTAGTCGTTAACAGGGAATCGGGAGGTGGCTGGAGGTAGGTCGCTTCTATGATGTCGGCGGGGAATAGGGGATGAGTACCGGTAGCGGCGTAGTAAGGGGAGCAGCCCATGCGGCGGCAGACGGTAACGCGTTCTGACCAGAAGACAGAGTAAGCGGCTGAGCTCCACTTGGACTGGTTTCCGTTAACGGCTTTGAAGAGGGCTTGTCGAATGTCAAAGTGAGGTCGTTCGGCAATACCGTTAGCGCGTTTGTTGTAGCCGAATATGCGAATGTGGTTGATGTGGTACTTCTTGGTGAGGTAAGCAATGGCTTTAATGATGGGGGGACCGTTATCGGTAACGATTTTGTTAAGGGCGCCCCAGCGGCAGATGATGTCCTCAAAGAGCCACTTAGCAATAGCGTCAGTATTTTTGCGAACGAGCATGCGGAATTCGGGGTAATGGATTAGCGAACAGCGTCCTTGGATGATATACTTGAACTTGTTCGAAGGCGGCATGAACATGGTGTCGATATAGATTTTGCTGAATAAGGCGGCAGGGATAGCGACAGTAGGCGGTATGAGGACTTTGGTCGTCTGGTGGACTTGGCAGATGTGGCATGAGCAAATGTACCAAACGATATCGGCCGCTACCTGTGGCCACCAAAAGCACTCTAGCAGAGCAGCCCTTGTGGCGAACAGACCGCAATGTCCAAGGTCATCGTGCATAGCGTGCAGGATGCAAAGTCGTGAGTCAACCGCTATGAAGAGCTTGTGCTCGCCGTTACAATTGCGGCGCCAAAGCTTGCCGTTAACGAGGAAGAAGCCGCTAGCGTAGCAAAGGAAAGTAGCGAGGGCTTTGTCGTTAAGGTCTGGCGGTTGCTTGAAGTCGGTAAGCCACTGCCAGATGAGTTGAACTCTTTTGTCGCCGGCAAGGGCCTTAGGTGAGCGAGGGACGTTATTGTAGGAAAGGGGGTCGGTAACAGGCGGAGTTGAGACTTTGGTAAGGGGAATGGTGTCGTTAACGAATGTTGTTAGAGTCGGATGGTAATGGGCGAGTGGGGGTAAACGGGGGACAGTAGAGGCAGAATGGGCGAGGGCGGTTGGTAACTGAACATGGTGCATGAATCCGTGCATACGATCGATCCAATCTTCAAAGATGTCGTTGTCGGTATCATCTGGGGGAGGGTCAGTAGGCTGTAACGGTTTTCGTCAGGAACTCGGCCGGTAGGAGTGCAAACGTGGCCAAGGATCTTAAAGGTTGGTGCTGATGCGCTGACTTGCCGCCTAGCTGCCGTGCAGGAAACAACCAACAAGACCAGCTAGATAGGGATAGCTAGCAAGCAGTAGCGTTACGTGTGTGTGAGAGGAGTCAAGCAAAGTCCCAGAAACCCGGTAAGGAGATGAGTGGTCGGAGTCAGTAAGGAAGTGTGAGAGAGCGGTAAGAGATAACGGTGCGGATGCTAGTGTCTGCGCTGAACCGTTGCTAAGGGAGAAATCTGTCAAAGACCCAAAAGGTCATTAAGGAATAGCGGAAGAGTTAACGGAAATATACGAGCCGCTAGCCATAAGCGCTAGCGTTTAACGAAGGTGAAACGAGGGCACCCGTATGGTGCTTAACAAAAGCGGAGCGAGGGCGCCCATATGGCGCTTAACGAAGGCAACGAGGAGCAAAGTAGACTGGACTGGGTAATCCCAAATCAGTTGTTAACGAAGCAAGAGTGTGAACGAGATCTTAAGCCTAGTCTGAAGTGGGGACTGGACTCTGGTACGATTCGATGGTTTGTAGCTACTGACAGGGCAGTATTTATAGGTACGTAAGATGATAGATAAAAGGGGAAACTGGTAATAGGTAGTAAGCGTAGCAGTTGCATGTGATAATGTAGTAGTGCATGTTGGGAGTAGGGCGACAAAAGGGGAAACCGGTAAGAGATAGTAAGCGTAGCGAATGCATGTGATAATGCATGTCAGGGGCCGTAGGGAGAGGGGCCTGGACTGTCGCAAGGTCGGCTGGGTCGTTAAGGGATAGGTCGGTAACGACCGGTGTCGTTCACGGTCCGTCAGTAGCGGTCACATGCTGAGGTCACGTGCTTGGTACGACTTATCGGTGTCGGGCAGCCAGCGCTGACCGGGGCGTATCAGCGTGCAAAGGACTAGCTTATGACCGGAGAAAGTGCCACCGCAGTATTTCATGCGCTGAAGGACACGGTTCAGGAGCTCAAAGAACTCCCAAAGCGCTAGACAAATGTTGGGATTCTCGGGATGCTTAGCGGGGGAGCTGTTAACAAGTTTCCAGTCCTTCGGGCCTTTAACACCAACGTCATCAATGAAGCTGAGGGCGTTATGAGGGATCTCGGGCTGGAGGATGTGTGTGACGTCGTCGTGGAAGATGGGCACAGCGGTAGTCCATCTCATCGGGAGCGTTACTAGACGGAGGGTGCCAAACAGTGTCTGGAAAGTCGTTAAGTTGCGGGAGGCAGGATCGATAAGACGCTCGTCATAGCCCACATAGAGGTCAAGGGTAGCGCCGCAAATGCAGCCAGCGAAGGATTCGGCAACGTGGTCGGGGAAAGGGGGAACGCCAGAGTGGCGGATCGTGACTTGGTTTAATGGTTTGAGACTGTGGACTAGATGAAGTTTACCATTTTTCTTCAAGACACAGAACCAGCGCAACCAGTAAGCGGAGTTCGAGGGCTCGTAAACGCCTGCTTGGATCTTGCTACAGATGATCTCGCAGATTTCCTTTTTGAGACCTGGCAGTATCGGTCGGTTGTGCTGAACCCAAGGAACGTGAGGGATAGTTGGTATGCGGACGGGGGGAAAGAAGTCGGGTCGAAGGCTACCTCGTTCAGAGTCTTCCCAAGCAAACGTGTTTTGTTGCTTAGCGACAAGGTCCACGAGTACGTTAAGCTCATCTTGGGTAAGAAAGCCGGTATCGTGTTCCTTAATGAAAGTCGCTTTGCAGTCATCGGTAAAGTGGGGAGTCGGTAAGAAAGGAAGGGAATTAGGATCGAGCTTGGGTATGTTCGCTAAGGGGTCGCCAAGGATATGTCGTTCGATTCGGAAGTCTTCGCTAACATGGCTAGCAACGGGCTTGGTCTTCAACGCGACAGGCTTGTATTTCTTCTTGACTTGGACTCCTTTGCATTTTGGCTCGGCTGCGGTGTAAACGGCTGGGAAAGGGACGTTAACGTAAACAGGGGTAGAGACGGTATCGAGCATTCCAGATGCTTGGCCAAGAATAGAGGGATTGGAGAGACTAGTGGAAACGAAATAAGAGCACGGCAGGATAACGGCTTCAGAAAGGTTGCTAGCGGTCGCATATAGATAGGCAAGAGAGAGATTGTCGGAAACTGTTTTTGGGTTTTCTAATATTTTGGAATCGAGCGGGGTATGCGATTGCACTATAACGGAGTGCTTTTGGTGGTCATAGTCAAGGACGACCGCTAAGTCTTCCTCAGAGTCGCTAACCGTGGGGATGGTGGCGAAAGCAACGGGGCGGTCCGGCGCTATACTTAAGCTGAACCCTTTGTTGCTTGTGCTGACCACGGGGAAACGTAGGGATGGTGCGACGAAGGCTGGTATTGAGGTCCGTTATCGTTATCGTGGTCTCCGTTTCGCTAAGTGTGTCGATGGTACTTTTGGTAAGGACATCAAAGGGGCGACCGAGCAGAATATCATAAGCAGGCGAGCGCAGGACGTGGATCTGAAGGTACAGGGTGATACCGCCAACAGTGCAAGGGACGTTACGAGCTAGACTGAGGGATTTGTCCATAGTACCGTTAGCGCTCTGCATGTTCAGAATGATGCTAGGGTTGTAGGAGATACCGAGATAGTTAGCGACTTCAGCAGACATGGAGATGATCTGGGAACTGCTATCCGCTATACTTTCGATTTCCTCGCGGTTATCGACCAAGAGCATGATGGACCGGATTGACTGGGATTCCTGAGCGACCGTTAACGTAACCGGCTCCTCACCAGGCGGTAGCGACTTGATGTACGCTTCCACTGGGTCGATCGAGGTGACTTGGGCTCTAGCGGCGTCGGTAAGAGGAGGGTTGGCAGCGGAGGTGTCATTTAGGGAAAAGAAGGGCAGAGCGTCGTCAACGATATTGGTAGATTCTTGGAAGGCAGTGATGTTAGGAGGCGCAGTCCGTTTAGGAGTAACAGCGTTTCTGAACTGGTTCCGGATGTCGTTAGAGAGGGAGCAGAGTTTGCCAACAAAGACAGTAAGCTTGGTCTGAAGAACCCGGTCAAATACCTGCTTGGACTGTTCGATATCATAGATGGGGGCCGTACTCCGGTAAGCAGCGTCAGGCCATTTGTCAGGAGCGCCAAAGTTTCGATTAGCTGGAGGCTGGTAGCGAGACGAGATACCGGAATAGGGGTGGACTGGGGGATCGACCATGGGAACGTGGTTAACGACTGGCGGCTCAGGGACTTTAGCGGTACCGGTAGCGGAGGCAGAGGCAGGACGTTCGTTAGCGACAGGGGGACTGGCGGAAGAACTGGTAGTGGCAGAGTCATTAGCGGCTTTAGGGGGAACTGGTTGATATCCCTTAGCACGAGGGATCTCGATACCGTCAAATACTTCTGCTGGGCAGCGTAGAGCGTAAAGTTCCCGTTCTAAAGCAGCAACGCGTGCTTCCCTAGATAACGTTCCTGGGCTAGCGGTTGCTGGTTGCAAGACTTCGTGAATAAACGTCTGGGACATGCCTTGGAGTTGTTCCGCGTCAGGGTTAGCATTAGCGCTGAGTCGGCTGGTAAGAATCTGGTTGGGGTTGAGCCGGTGCCATTTGTCGACGCATTCCATATAGAGCTGTTTGCCAACGTAATTGGGGATCATAGCGCCAGATGGTAGAACAACCTTGCCTTCGTGGTTCCGACAGATTTTGCCTTGACTGATGAAGCTTTTGAGCTTAACGCAATTGCCTCGTACCATTGTGTGACCGGTTTCACCACAGAAGTGGCAACTGTTGCTAAGATGTCGAGAGGTGCGGGGCTGAGAGCTGTTACCGGCAGCCAATGCAGCCATCTTTTCCTCCATACGTGCGAGAGCGTTAATGATAGCGGCGGCGGCGATGTCGAGAGGTTCCTTTTTAATGATAGTGGTTGGTACGGGAGCGGAGGTGTTAATGGTGGGAGTCTTAGCGTTAGCGGTCGTCAGTTTCTTCGAAGTCGTGGCAGTGTCGGTACCCTTCAGAACCCATTTGGCAGCTTCAAAGACTTGTTCTACCTCATAGGGGTCCTCCAGGTGATGGTCGGGAAGGGTGATTTCTAAACGGCGGACGAGTTTGGACCATAACGAAGTCAGGATGCCTTGCTGGAACAGACGGCGTTCCTCGTTCCGGTAGATCTTGCTCTTAGCCAGGAGCCAACACGCCAGGCGCTGGAAGTCCCTATAGTAGTCCGAGAAGTGTCCAAGAGTAGAGATACTGATCGAGAAAGTCTGGTTTACAAGTCGCTCGAGATCCTGAAGAGTGTAATGGGCAGATTCCTCAGCGCCAGGATATAAACAAAAGACCGCTACTTTCCACTCGGCGTAGGTATAGTCGCTAAACTCTGGCAAGCCAAGCCAGGTCTCCGCGGTGTCATACGATATGTACCGGGCGGCGTATTCCTTTTTCTGATTATTGTCGTTAACGGCGCAGTCCGCTAAGAGATATTCGAGCTTGCAGAAATACTGGGCAAGCTCTCGGGGGCAACTCTCGTCCCATTTAGGTGCGGTAGAGTCGTTGCGAGGTGGCATATGGCGGGAAAGGCGGGCGTCACCCATGGCGGTAGGGTTAACGGGTGTCGGTAAGGGCGTAGAGGATTGAACTGGGGAATAAGGGTCTGGGGATAACGGTGGTAGCGGTGCATCGAGGAAGTTGTCGATGTGATGGCCTGGGAAGTTCTCTAAGAGTTCGGTAACGTCAAGAAGTTCCCTAGCGGTAGCGAGTTCCTCTTCAAGGTTACGAGGCGGAGTTGTTAAGGGTGTTAACGGTGAAGGTGGGGGAATGTCAAAAGGGATAACGGGGAGCAAAGCTTCGGTAACGAGACGTAAGCGGTTTTTGGCCTGAAGGCGAGTTTCCGGTGGAATTTTGCTATAGAACCCCTCATGGTGGGCTCCAAAATGATGCGCTGACTTGCCGCCTAGCTGCCATGCAGGAAACAACCAACAAGACCAGCTAGATAGGGATAGCTAGCAAGCAGTAGCGTTACGTGTGTATGTGAGAGGAGTCAAGCAAAGTCCCGGAAACCCAGTAAGGAGATGAGAGGTCGGAGTTGGTAAGGAAGTGTGAGAGAGCGGTAAGAGATAACGGTGTGGCCGCTAGTGTCTGCGCCGAACCGTCACTAAAAGACCCAAAAGGTCGTTAAGGAATAGCGGAAGAGTTAACGGGAATATACATGCCGCTAGCTGTAAGTGCTAGCGTTTAATGAAGGCAAAACGAGGGCACCTGTATGGTGCTTAACGAAGGCGGAGCGAGTGCACCCGTATGGTGCTTAACGAAGGCGACGAGTGCTAGTCCAACAATGCTGTTGGGCTAAGCGCAAAGAGCGAAGTAGACTGGACTGGGTAATCCCAAATCAGTTGTTAACAAAGCTAGAGCGTGAACAAGATCTTAAGCGTAGTCTGAAGTGGGGACTGGGCTCTAGTACGATTCGATGATTTGTAGCTACTGACAGGGCAGTATTTATAGGTACGTAAGGTGGTAGATAAAAGGGGAAACCGGTAATAGACAGTAAGCGTAGCGGTTGCATGTGATAGTGTGATAATGTACGTCGGGAGTAAGGCAAATAAAAGGGGAATCCAGTAATAGATAGTCAGCGTAGCGGGTGCATGTGATAATGCATGTCGGATGCCATAGAGAGGGGCCTGGAGTGTTGCAAGGTCGGCTGAGTCGTTAAGGGAAAGGTCGGTAACGGTCGGTGTCGTTAGCGGTCAGTCGGTAGCGGTCACATGCTGAGGTCACGTGCTTGGTTCGACTTGTCGGTGTTGGGCAGCCAGCGCTGACCGGGGCATATCAACGTTGTCAAGGGGGAGTGACAAAAGTAATTGTTGAGTATTCCAACATATCACATCAGCATTGCACAATCACCTTTGGTCCAATAGCAGTCTAACTGCTTACATATGTTTTATCACATGGGGGAGTGACAAAAGTAATTGTTGAGTATTCCAACATATCACATCAGCATTGCACAATCACCTTTGGTCCAATAGCAGTCTAACTGCTTACATATGTTTTATCACATGAGCACATATTCTAGCTAGTATTTAAGTATGCTCCAGATGTAGTAGTATGACATCTGGAAATACCACAGATACACCGAGTCCTCTCCATGCTCAATCTAAGCTAATTCCATCACATCTCACTTAGGTTTGATCTAATTGACCTGTCACCATATTTCCATTTTGTCAAGCCCCCATACATATGCTGATACAGTCACAAACTCCCCTGGGAAGAGTGAAGGCCTCCTCATGGTCTCCCCCCTTACATCCCTGCTCCCATCACCCGCATTAAAAAACAAACAGCTACAAGAAGTAGGAAAGACTCCATTCCCCAACATGCCAGCCATGGAAATACTGGCAATCTCCACACAGGAGCAACTGACCATGGAAGCTGACACAAAGTACCCAGAAAAGCAGACCAACAACAGAACTGATACTGGTGTAGCCCTAGAAAGGGATGAGGATAACCAGGGATGGCAGACAGTCACCCCCAAAAACAGCCATAAGAAAGCAAAAAGAGCCCTGAAGAAGCTCCAGGACTCAAATAAAAGGCCTCACTCCAACTCCCCACTTAAGGAAAGAAGCTTAAAAAGACAAGCCATCGACCCAGAAGCCACAAACAACAAGGTGACAAATGAAGGCCACTTTGCCTCCCCATGCTCAAGCCCAACCCTCTCTTTATCCCAACTGGACCATGATGGCCTTACCTTAGAAAACTTCCCAGTGGAGAGTCAGGATCCACACCCGAGCCAAACACCAAAAGCCAGAAATGGCAGAGACACCAAAGCAGACAGGACCATCACACCCCTGGATTCAATACCCCCCTTCCCCCTAGTCAGGGCCAAGGAGTTCCCCCTACACCAGACATCTGGAGGAACACTAGAAACAATGCCAGAAGGGAGGACATCCCCATGAATGTCTCAGAGCCCCCTCTCATCCCAGAGACAAACATGGCAAGTACAGAGGAGGAAGAACTGAAGCTATGGTTTGAGACAATACAAAATGATATAACCACAAATGGGAGGGGCTTTAGGAGAATGGCAATGCCAGTGAGAGGCTGGCTAAAAGTATACCTTGGTGCCCTCCAACCTACAATGTAGCAGAAGAAATGACAAGTGAGTGGGAAAACTTAGAGGAACAAACATTGTGGGCCTGCTTGTACCAAGCTAAATATGAAGCCATGGTGGCAGGAAAAACAAGAACAGAAGACACAATCAAAAATGTCATAAAAAATCTGATCAACACCCAGGATAATGAATTGATAGCTATTATATTCTCAGAACAGGACCTTCCATCTAGAAAGGAAAACCGCTTCCCCCACCCTTACCACTTACACATTGTTGGTCTTACCCATGCAGAAGCAAGATGCCTCACAGACATTGAGGTTGTATCATCCACAGATACCATGGTCTTCTTTGTACCAAAGAATGTCCCCTGCCAACTCTACATATTGACTATCAAAGGCCTGTGCTACAGCAAAACTGAGAGGGCTAGGGAACTAGTAGAACACCTAGCATGGAGGTCCTTCCAAGAGTTGCCAGAAATTAGGGCCATAATCAAGACAAACACAACCATCCCTAGCAAGGAAGCAGAAGAATGCACCTTTAACATCTGGGCCTCCTTCCTTCCCATAAAACAAAGCAACAACACCATCAGATGCTGGAACATCTACTTTTTAGAGGATCCTAGCTACAGTGACATAGACTACAAACTGCTATGAAAGAAAATGCAAGCATGCCACTTCAAAATGATAGGCTTTAGAAAGGAGTATGCCATGACAGATGACCAACCACTGTGCACAGGCTGTAAGTCAGCTGATCATGACTCATTCAACTGCTCCTTCTCCAAAATACCAGGATGGCTGGGCTATAGACCAGATGGCCCAGGATGTCGCAGGCACAAATGAATCTGCAGATGAGGATATGAATGGAATGCACATAGGTTTAATGGAACATATATGAGGCACCATGAGGCACTAGTCGTCTGATAGAGGAAACATGCACAGGAACAGAGGCAGAGGTCAAGCATTCAGAGGTTGAGGCAGAATGTAGAATACATCCTGTGCCAGTTACTTTTTTTCTATTGAAATGCAACTATAAAGTATGCAGACTCTGCCAAAAGAAAAAGACATAAAAGCACCCTGACAACCCCCTGAGACTAAACATCTCAACCCTCCCAACAAACATGATAATAAGTGAACAATTGATTAAATATACTAACATAGGTGATTATACACATGTTTATGGCAACAACTCCTTGATGGGGGGAGGGAGAAGTGACAAGGCCACCAGTCATCCTCCTGACAATCCCCAACAAGGCAATGGAGGTGGAGGCCACAGCGGGTACAGGCTACAGAAGCCTGTAGAGAGCCTGCATCAAATGCACAAGAAGCATCTGAACTCCAAGAATGGGAGACACTCTGGGACTCTGAAGAGCCCATAGAAGCATCCAAAAGGAGGCAGAGCAGAAACAAGCTCAAAACCAGAACAAAGACAAAACACAAACATGCTGGCCTAAAAATTGCCTCTCCAAATATGAGAGGAGGGGGTTCTGAGGGAACATTAGAAAAATAAAGCAAGATAAACCTAATGATGCTCCAGAATAAGATAGATATACTTGCACTCCAAGAAATGCACCTGACCCAAGAAAGATGCTGTAGACTGAATGAGATATATAGAAAGAGAATACACATAGTATCCTCAATAGACAAAAACACACCCAACAGGATGGAGGTGGCACTCATCCTAAATAAAAGCACTACCTGCGAGAAAGAGGCAACTCTTGAGGAAATAAGTAAGGGCAGGGCAATTCTGCTGTCCCTACCATGGACAACTGAAATGAAGTTCACTTGCCTAGTAGTCTACACCCCAAACAAACATCAGGAAAATCGAGACTTCTGGGTAAACATTAAGGAATTATGAGAATCCAAGAGGATGGAGAAACCACTTTACATGTTGGGCAACTTTAATCTAGTTAAAGAATTGTCTGACCATCTACCACCCCACAGTGACTTGGAGACCACAGTAAATGCCCCCAACAACCTAAAAAACTTATTCCAAATGACAGATAGCTGACAGGAAGACAACCCAAACATACTCCTTCAGAATGGAGAACAATACAATTCAGTCAAGAATTGATAGAATATATATAAGGAGAGACCTAACAAAATTTAGCAACAGCTGGACAATAGAGAGATCACAACTGACCACTCACTTGTGAGTAGCCAAGTACTAAATCCCTGGATCTAGAATTCTGCAGTTATAGACAAAAGAATAAGGACCCTAAACAAGATTAAATCAGGAAGAGCTAGAGATAACACTACTACAAGGTTCCACCTCAAAGGAGAGACACTACAGAAACACTAGATAAGGGTGAACAAGGAATTCAAACTAAGAGACTACATAGCTGCACTGAAAAACACCAAAGGAAATGCAAAGCCACTGGTATGGAGATCAAAATCCATGGCAATGTTAGCAAGCAAGTACCACAAAAGCATGCAAATAGAAGACCCAATCTCAGACCCCAGGGGAAAGGGGACACCATAAAACTATAAAAAGGGTCCTAAAACACATGGACAAAAAACTAGATGAGCAGCAAAGAGAAAACCTAGGGGAAATACTCACAGAAGAAGAAATATACAAGGCAATCAAGCAGCTCCCCAATGGTAAAGTGGCCAGACTTGACAGGATAGTACATGAGGTGTGGAAATCTCTGTTATCCCCCAAAAGAAGAAACAAGACAGACACTGAGGAAGAAACACACAATGAAATTAGAGGCAACAAAGAAGGCTTTAATGTTGCAAAATACCTCACAACAGTCTACAACAACATTGAGAAACATGGTATCTCAAAAGAAACAAACTTTGCAGAGGAATGGCTATGCCCGACATATAAGAAAAAGGACTGCACAGACATAAGTAACTATAGGCCCATAACTGTCCTGAACACAGACTATAAAATACTTACAAAAGCAATTACAAATAGACTAGCAGAAGTAGCACCCTACCTGATACACGAAGACCAGGCCAGCTTCATGAAAGGCCACAGAATTGAGAACCAAACAGAACTGGCCATGCTTGTCCTAGAATAGGGAGAAAGAAAGAATGTAAATGGAATGATTGTTTGCCTAGATCAGGAGAAGGCCTATAACAAAATTAGACACAATTTTCTGTGGAAGACCCTAAAAAAACTCCACTTCCCAAAATCCCTTATAGGGACAATAAAAGCACTGTATAATGATGCTGAAACCACAGTAATACTCAACAAAGAAAAAGGCATACTGTACAAAGTAACCAGAGGAGTCAGGCAAGGGGACCCAATGTTCTGCCTGCTCTTCAATATGGCAATTGAGTCCCTAGCACAAATGCTGTGGAAATCTGAACTAAAAGGCATAAAGAACAAATGCAAATGTAGAGAGGCTAATAGTGAAACTATTTGCAGATGATACAACAGTATACCTCTCAGAAGATGATAGCCTGAAAAGCCTACAGGAGATCCTGGACATATGGTGCTTTGCCTTGGGGGCCACATTTAATGGCCCAAAGACCAACATAATCCCAATCAGAAATAAGAGCTTCAGAGAAAACCTGATAAACACAAGGAAAGTAAAAGACAGCAACAGACTTATACCACTAAAGCTACACATGGCTGAAGGAGAACCGACTTGAGTACTAGGAGCTTACATAGGAAACAATGTAGAGGGCACTAGTATCTAGACACCCATCCTAGAAAAGATAACTAGCAAACTAGAGAGATGGTTAAAAGGACACCCCACTGTCAAGGGAAAGAGACTTATCATAAGTATGGTAGTAGGGGGCAGAACACAATATAAAACAGCTGTCCAAGGCATGCCACCCAAGATAGAACTTAGGATAGAAAGAATGATAAGAAACTTCTTCTGGAATTCCTCAGGCCACCTGATGTTGAAGCTGGTGTGTCTTAGTAAATCAGCAGAACAGAGGGAGTACTGTATGATGTAGCCACCACATGTTGAGAAGTCATTTGATCATATTTACTAATCAATAACAGGCCTCATAGCTAGTATTAGACATTGTATATGACTAACTGATGCTAATATATATGTATATAGGTAGACAATAAGGACCATAAGTCCTTGTTTGTTTGAACTCAATACATTGTTACATCTTCACAAACATTTAGCTTTGTGACAATCACCTATTGCCCTCAATTTATTCCAAGACAAACAAACCACCCACATCATCATGTCCAGACTTGCTACTATCAAGACCTCTGATCTGGTCAATGAGATGGTCGAGGACATCAGCAGACATTTGGATAATCCCCTGAAGCATGGAACCTTCTTCTCAGTCTTCATCAAATGAGTTACCACTATCTTCTCCATCCTCACCTCTTTGCTCCTTGGTATAGCAATCCACATCAACAAGATATTTGCAACCACTCCTGTCAGTGCCCAACCAAGCACAACCACTATCACTACCTCCACTAGGCAACAGCACCAGGGCAAGGCACAGGGGTGCAAGCCCCGATGCAAACTCTGTCATGCCTGCAGCCACTCTGCCAAGGAGTGCTGCACCACTAACCTCACTGCAATGTGTAAGTATATAGCAGCAAATTCCAACCTGGTGCAATGAGCATGGACCTTGCAAGCCACAACTGCCACAGTTCAATTTGCCCCTACTCTCCTGTATCCTGGAGTTACACTCTACTCTGCTCTTGGCCTCAGCCCTATGGAGCTGGCTGCACTCACAGCCAACTCCACAGAACTCTGCCAACAGGCTGCCCAATCTGCTCACAACAAACACTGCCAAAAGCATCCCACTTAGACCTGCAGGTTTAAGAGGGAGTGTTGAAGCTGGTGCATCTTAGTAAACCTGCAGAATGGAGGGAGTACCATGTGATGTAGCCACCATATGTTGAGAAGTCATTTGATCATATTCACAAATCAATAATGGGCCTCGTAGCTAGTATTAGACATTGTATATGATTAACTGATGCTGATATATATGTATATAGGTAGACAATAAGGACCATAAGTCCTTGTTTGTTTGAATTCAATATATTGTTACATTCTCACAAACATTTAGCTTTGCAACAATTGCCTATTGCCCTCAATTTATTCCAACACCCAACTATTGGGCTGGAGACCCTTTATAAACTACTTGAGCTGGGAGGAAAGAAGCTTCTTGACATACAGTCAAGAAATGAGGCAATCAAAATAATGAAGGTAAAAAGATATCTGAAACTAAACAACAAAAGACCAACTTGGGCAGGAATAGCAGATGATCTTATAGGTACAAATACAACCCATAAAGCAAGAGTAACAAACCCTGAGATGTACTTTAATGCTTTTGTCCAGGACATAAGCATCAGCACCAGGAGTGGAAACAATGACATACCTATATCCTTAAGGAAAATGATTAAGACAGCAAAAAAACTTAAGGTTGCCTTCACACCAATAGAACTAGAACCAGCCCTCGAAATGCTGATCTGGCAACCACACAGGCCTGATAGGAATGAAATACATAGGATACAATACAACAGCCACCAAATGCCAATGCATGAACCATGGCATAAGGACAGTAGGTGACCTACTTGAACTAATCAGAAATACATCCAAAGACACAAACCTGGAACATAGCTCATTATGTAACTGTAAATGCCCAAAATGTAAACTAGCCCAAGAAAAAGGATGCACAGATCCCAACAGGTGCAGAAAAGCCACAGCAGCTCTGATGGCAAAGCTCAGAGAAAAATGGAACCTACTCAAGGAAAAACCACTCCAGGAAGACATAAACACACAGGATTACCCCACCCTAGACAGACAAATGGCCACTCCTTTCAACAAGAATATCACAACAAAAAACTCCCTATGGGAAGGCTTCAGGGCCTTTGCAAAAAGTACAACAGAAAAAGAACAGAATGTACAAGAGCTAGCAAACAATACAGGCCTACAAGAAGTAGTCAAAGTATACACAGATGGGTCATGTCTAGACAATAGGTGTGAAAATGCTAAGGCAGGTGCTGGAGTATAGTATGGAGATGGCCATCCAGGAAACCAAGCAGTGGCCCTACCCAGAAATATAAGCCAATCAAACAATACATAGGAAATCATGACAATCTTGCAAGCAGCCAAACACACACAGGAAAATGCCCACCTTGTAATACTAAGTGACTCTCAACTTGCAATAGATGGCCTGACAAAGAACCTGCTAAAATGGAAGGACAACGGCTGGATAGGGGTGGAGAATAAGGAAATATTCTGCCTTGTGGCATTGTACCTAAGAGCAAGGAGCAGGCTCACAACCTTTGTAAAGGTCAAGGGGCACAGTAACCTACAAGGTAACGAATGAGCAGACAAACTGGCAAAGGAAGGAGCAAGAAAAGACACACCTGCAGATCTAGACCTGACACCAATCTATGGGCTCTGCCATGACAGGGTCAAACTTAGCACAGCTATGCAATCTATGCTCTATAAAGGCATCATTGAGGCAAAAAGAACTCCATACAGAAGGAGAATGTGCATAAATCTGAACATGATTAGATAGGCAGTAAAGGAAGCAAATGGAGAACTGCTCACAGATAAAAGAATTTGATCCTCAATGAAGACTAAAACCCTGATGAAGGAAGTGAGAGCCTTCTTCATGTGGAAGACAACCCACAATGCATACAAACTGGGCAGATATGAACAAAGGAGAAGATGTCATAAGTGTAATACAACAGATGACATGAACCATATACTTACCAAATGTACCCAGACAGGCCAGAATACTATCTGGAGCCTGGCTGAGGAGATATGCCATAGACATGGCATCAAGTGGACAAAACCAAGTCTAGGCAGGATCCTGGGAATACACATGATACGCCCCCAGTATGTAAATGGGAAGATGACAAAAGCAGGAGCATGCATGTACCAGATTATGGTATTGGAATCCAGCCCATCTAATCTGGAAAATTAAGTGTGAATGAAAAATACAGAGATAAGCAGACCTTGACAGAGTACTTACAAATGAGGACATCATAGCTAGATGGAAGGCTAGGATAACCAGAAGGCTGAAATTTGACTGCCTAGCATCAGATAAAAGACAATATCGGGGCAAAGCAACCAGTGAAAGACTGGTAAAGGACACACGGATAAACATCCTATCCAACAACAACAGATACTTGAGGAACACATGGAAAGCGACAAGCAGGGTTTTAGTGGGTATAGGTGCTGCAAGACTCCCAGGCAGAAACCAATGACCATCATCAGGCAATGACCAAGCCTCACACTCAGTGCGTAATAGCATTTCCCTGTAGTAGGCTGACTACATCACTTAGATAGAATAAACATCCCCCCTCTTCTGTCCTCTAGAAGCTAACATACTGTAGATATGTCTAAAGGACAATAGAACCACTAAAAAAAAAAGAAAGCAATAAATAGTCAATTGGCATCACTCATCACTCACACCAGGCACTGGTAATATACTTGAAGGTTAGTAGCTAGAAATTTGTTGAGAAGATATCCTTGTATGAAACTGAGATAGCCTAAGTCCAACTTTCTAAGAAGATCAAGTGACACAACTCAATTTTTATTTTCAATAAAAGGAAGTGTGGCAAAAGAGAATCAGCACCACTGTTGGTGCTACAATCTATTTCTGAGAGAAAAAGGGCCAAAGAAATGTGTTATACCATTTCAGATAGGTCTATTTCTTGTAGAAAAAGGCTTTAGACAATGAAAGATGTCTTTTACTGTGTTGAAAAGTGGAAAAAGAAATAACATGAAACTATATAGTGCTCTATCATTCACTGAGGTTATCTACCTCTACTCACAGTGCCCTCAAACTCATCACTCTGTTCCCTCCATAACCAGTTCCTGCTCAATATCAATGCCTTGTAAAGATTCTTGCCAGACTAAGCTTCAAGCAGTGCAACATTGATCAAGCTGTGTTCATTTGACACAACAAAATGTCACTCACAATCATTGTTGTCCACATCAATAACTGCACTATCATAGCAATGAGCCTTGCCATTATTGAGGAAGTGGCATGAAACAACATGTCAAGATTACTAATTTGGGTGGATTCACTGGCTGCTTGACATTGAGATCAAATGTGACTGCCACAGTCACACTATTTCCTTCTCACAACACTCATACACTGACTCAACACTTCATTGCTATGGACTCAAGGACATGAAACCACTCTCCATCTCCATAGACACTCAAATCCAACTCTCCAGCTTGCAGTCCCCTGCTTCCACCACTAAATTTGCACAAATGCATGACATTCTCTATTATGAGGCCATGGGATCTCTGATGTGGGCCTGCCTTGGTATGTGCCCCAACATTGCATTTGCCATTACCACACTTTCCTGCTTCACCAAAAATCCAGATATGCTGCATTGTGAAGCCATCAAGCAAGTCCTTCAGTACTTGAAGGGAACAAAGGACCTGTAGCTACAGTATGGAGGTGAGGATAAGAAGGAACTGGTGGGTTATTCAGATGTGGATAGGAGCATAGCAAAGGACAGGCACACTGTCAATGGGTACACATTTATCAAACAGTGACATGATCTTGTGGAGTTGCAAGCACTAGGAACCTGTTTTTCTCTCCACTATTGAAAGTGAATATATCAGTATGACTCACACTACAAAGGAGGCTCTCTGAATTTGATCCCTGCTCAGGAAAGTATTTAGAGACCTCAGCAACCCCCACAGTTCTCTTCAGTGAAAACTATTCAGCAATCATGCTCACCAAGAATCGTTGGTATCATGCTTGCACCAAATATATAGACATTTGTTATCATTTCATTTGCTATGCCATCAACAAGGGACACATCAAACTTGTCTACTGCCCCACTGATGACATGGTTGCCAATGCTCTCACCAAACCACTCCTATCCATGAAAGTCAAACACTTTGCCACTGAGTTCAGCCTTCAACTAGCTTGAGAGGAAGTGTTAGACTGACCTTGGCATTCAAAGCCCTTGCAAGCCAGGACAAAGATCCTGAACATACTCTTATTATATATTTGTCTTTCCTTTTTCATACTTACTCTTTGTTTCCACTTTATTGACCCTGTCTTCAAAACAAAATCATTGTCCATTATCACCCATAGTTTATATACTGAGACACTTATGTACTGCCCATCTCAGATGTGTCTGAATACACTCTGAGATGAGGTTCAAAACACTATCCTTAAATTTCCAATTACTTATATTGCTTAGTTCTGTTTTTACTTTACTAAGTGAATAAATTCTGAGATATGTCAAAATACACTCTGAGTTCTGTTCTTACTTTACTAGGTTTTGTCCATAAGTTTATTAAAAACATTTCTTTAACCCTTTTCCTATTGGAAACAGATTCTATTTCCAGCAGTGCATTGAGATATCCTCCAGTACATGTGACTAGGGCAGCAAAGTCTTTGTTTGTGCTTGCACAAGATGTCTGAGGACATGTGACTATGGCATGACAAGTTGCTGGCCATGCTTGATGCTGCATGGGTTGCATTTTATAAAAACAAACATGTCTTGTTGATCTGAGCATATGGGAACACTTCAACATTAGCAAAATACATAATATAAAACACTATCTTGATTCTATCTGTGACTTGGACAGTGCCATAGACTTCAATATGAAGGCCACTAAACACATTCATATTGAAAACTACTGTGGACTGGCCTGCTGGCTTCCTTGTCTGGTTGGATTGCCAGAACTTTGAGACATGCTGCCCTTCCCTAAAATTTGACCACAAATACTTAGAATCCTTCAAGATCCTTTAGAAGGTCTTCTTTCATGCCTACTGGCTTGACCTCCCTGCAAGAATGAGAAATCTTCACCCCATCTTCACCCCATCTTCCATGTCTAGCTCCTCAAACACCACAAACTAGACTCCTTCTTATGAAAATAGAACAACCCTTCTTTGCTGGTTGAGGTCAATGAGAAAGCACCCCAAATTGACAAGATCCTTAACTTCTGGACCCACTAGAGCAAGATAAAAATACCTTATCTAGCAGGAAACCCTTTCACCACCTTAAAAACATGCCAGATGCTCTCCAGAATTTCCATCAGTTCTTTTCTTGAAAGCTTCAGGACTTCTGAGCCATGACATCACCACCAGAGCAGTAGCAGGCCTAACTCCTTCCCTCAAAAGCAGCAGGAATTCAACTCCTACAAGACCACTCTATAACTTTTCTTCTTTTTCAACTTCTGCCCTGTTTGGTCTACATGCTCTATCTACATTACTTCTCTTTTTTTATCTTATCTATCTTATCTTATCTTATCTCACTGCCCCTTATCTTATTTAGCCTTATCTTATCTCACTTAGTGATCTAAAAGGGAAGAAAGAACTAAACAAAAAAAAAAGAATAAGAAAGCAACACTACAAAATTCTTGACAACAAATGTCTCAGAAGCTCCAAATGACCTATGGCAACCATCATGTTCTTGTCATAAAGTATGTTCATCTTAAAACCTTTAGTCAGATTGTTTCACTTTGAGACATGTATTTTTTACCCATGTTTCATTCAAAAAGGAGTATAAATAGAGTACTCATAACTGAGATTTGAGGCATTGTTTACTTTAAATCTCAGGTTTGTGTAACTATTCATTAACACTTGGTAATACTAAATCTATGCATTGTTTACTTTGAATTTCAGGCATTGTTTGATTCTGAATCTCAGAGTGGTAACATTCATCAAAATACTTCTGCATAATATATAATTATGCTGCATCAGGTTATGGGCCCCAATTATGTTGAAATGACTTTCAAGACTTTACAGTTTGCAAAGTTCAATGAGATGAATTATCATATCAGGTCAGATAATATGAAGGCCACATTGCAAGCCAAGTCTCTTTGAGGCACTGACTGTATCTGGATGTGAGTTATGTCCAGTTAAACCTCCTTTGAATTTTCCAGATCTCATGATATTGTCTTGCCAGTTAGTGTCTGAAAGGATGGTTGAGATCTAATGGACATACTTCAATCTAAGGAGTATGTTGCTTAGGAAAAGTCATGTGAGAAATACAATTGTTGGCTTAATAAAGACAATGCAGCAGTGGGACTGATTCATAATGCTGTCAAATATGCCTAGCATGAAACCATTGTCAACTGCAAAAGTTCCACCTCTATTTGGGAACAATTGCATGCAAATCTTGTTGAACAGTATAGCAGCATAAACACTCATTATTATTACTAAGAACTCTTTGCAAAGAAATAGGATGGTCATATCTCCATTTCTGACTATATCAGATTTTACTACAGCATTCAACAATGTTTTCTTGAAGCTGATCATAAGATTGATGATCTCACTATCATTCATGCTATATCATTGTCATTACCAAATGTGCCTGCATAGGAAGTAATAAAACAGACCTTGTTACTTTGAGGGAAAGCCCTAAAACTTGATGATGTATCAACTAAATTGACTCTTGTCCATGAATGCAAGTCTCATAAAGAGAATGCTCCTACAAAAATTGTAAGCTTTTGTTTCAAAAGCAAATAACAAGTCTAGTGGGAGTAGAATTAGCTCAAGGATAACAAAGAACAACCAAAAACATCATGAACCTAAGCTCAACAACACCTGTTTTAACTGCAGCAAAAAGGGGCACTGGAGTTCTAAATGCTCAAAGCTCAAAAAGGAGAGAACAATTAGAAGGACCAATATAACCATTGACAGAGCAAGATCAATGGCTCACAAAGTTGGTGTAGTCTTCATGGCAACCAGTGAAGATATGCCCACAGGTTTATTACTGGACAGCACTGCATCCTGTCATATGATTTTAGACAAATCATACTTCACAGATTATTAGGAAGTAACCAATAAAAATATTTCTGTCAGAGGTTCAAGTAAGTTATCAGTCAAAGGTATTGGGTCCATTGAATTCAAGACAAGCATACCAAATGCAATCAACAACATGATTTTACATGAAGTTCCACACATTCCTGCTCTTCATGCCAATTTGATTAGTCTTGGCCTACTCCAACATGGTGGTGCTATGATCACAGGATTGACATTTGAACTTTCTTTAGCTTGGGATGGTGAAGAATTTCTACATGCCAACTTAATTGGTACTCACAGCACATCATATCAAATTGCTCATGTTTTAACTAGCAATATCAATGACCAAGTTGCTTATACTGCCAATGAACTGAATATGCATTTATAGCATCATAGACCTGGACATATTAGTCTGCAAACTATCAAAACAATGATCAATAAAAATTTAATGACTGGACTCAATGTCAAGTCCCTTCAAGAATTTGATTGCCTCTGTAGTGGATGCATACAAGGCAAATCAATTTGACCTCCACTCCTGAAGGTTAGTGAAACAAATTATGACAAAAATTAACTCCTTGTAATGGATCTGGCAGGACCAATGTCAGTTCCTACTTGGGACAGTTATTGTTATGCCATGGTGATTATCCAAGTCAGCAGATGAATGACTCTTTGAAATAGAAGATGAAGTCAATGATATCATTAGTGAAGTCATTACCAGATACAAAAGACAATCTGGAAAATATGTCAAGAGTATTTGTACAGATAATGGCACTGAATTTGTAAATTCAGTGATGGAGGCATTCTGTCAAAGAAATGGAATTATCTACAAAACAACAAATCCTTATTGTCCTCAGCAGAATGGTATAGCCAAAAGAGCTATAGCTGTATTTTTGGAGTTGACTAGATGCATGCTCCATGGTGCAAATATAGACCTACACTATTGGAGGGAGGCATTTGTGTATGCCAACTATATTCATTCTCTTACACCAACCTCTATGTTACAAGGAAGAATTCCTCATATAGAATGTTTCAACTCTAAACAAAAGCCTGATTTGTTGCATCTGCAAATCTTTGGGCTCACTCAGCTGGGCACATATGCTTAAGGAAGTATGAAAAGGCAAACTGGAGTTCAGAGCTGTACAAGTTTGAATCTTGGGCTAGTGATCTGACAAAACTAAAGAATATAAACTAAAAGATCTTGAAAACAGCAAGATTATTGCCTCAAGAAATGTAAATTTTCACAAAGACAACACTCCTAGTGAATTAGCTCAGGTGGAGACTAGATTGACAAGATCCAAACCAGAAGAAATTGACAATTTAGTCAATAATGCCATACATTCTAACAATGACTCACCACATCAGATATCTGAAGTCTCCTTCTCTGAACCTGAAAATGAAAATGTTCCTGAAGAATTGCAAGCATTACAGGCAGATAAAACTGATAATGAAAACACACACATCGGCAATTTTCAATACTCTTCTTGATCAACAACTTCTGAAAACAAGCCAATGATTGAATGAAAGCCATAGATGCCAAATATAATCAGCTTCTGCAAAAAGGCATGTTCAACAAAATCAATGAATTGCCTGAGGGAAAAAGGACTGTGGGAAGTAAAGTGGTTTTAAAAAAGAAATTCAACAAATGAGAAAAACATTCAAAATTATAGGCTTGTATAGTGGCACAAGGATTTTCACAAGTCCCAGGCATTGACTATAACAAAACATTCTTGTTAGTTGCCAAATTCACATCCCTTCAAATCTTTCTCACCCCTGCTGCTATGCTTGATTTAGAAGTCCATCAAATTGATGTGATCAGAGTATACCTAAAGGCATCCTTGGACAAAGAAACATTCATGTGAGCCTCTAAAAAAATAAAGAAGGAAAAATATTAGAGACTTTTAAAAGCCTTATATAGATTAAAACAAGCAGGTAGAAAATGAAAAGAACAGCTCTACAATGTCCTATTAAACATAGTTTTGAACAAATCTGATCTGATGATTGCATCTATGTTTTCTAATCTAAAGACAAAATAATTCTATTTGTCTTGATCTATGTTGATGACATAATAATTGCTAGGAAGGAAATTGACAAAATTATATATTTCAAAGACAAGATGTCTGATGACTTTGACATAACTTACCTAGGCAAAATCTGTTTTGTACTTGGCATTCAAATTGTATGAGATCATGTTAATTGGCTCATTTATCTTAACCAAACCTCATACATTGACTCAGTTCTTAGCTAATTTCACATGACCTCTAGTTCTAACTCCTGTCATTACAAATCACCATCTCTCTCAAGTACAATTGCCCTATTATCAACACAGGAAAAAGGAATATATCCAATATGCCAAAGGAATAAATTATATATCCTTAGTCAGATCACTTCTTTATGCAACTCAGACTTGTCCTGATATTCAGTTTGCAGTTGGACTCATTGCACAATTTGCAAGAAATTCTGGGATATCTCATTTGTTAGCTTGTAAAAGGGTACTTCATTACCTTAAAGAAACAAAAGAATTATTGTTACAATTGGGAGGGTCAAAGGATGAGGGGATAACACTTGTTGGATAGAGTGACTCAAGCTGGGCAGGAGATCCCAATGATAGAAAGTCAGTAAGTGGGTGGTGCTTTGATAGGAATGGAAGCACAGTATTCTGGTCCTTGAAGAAGCAATCTACCATTGCCACATCAACTGTCAAAGCTGAATATATTGCATTGTCAAATGCTACATGCAAAGCTATCTGGCTTCAAATAATTCTACAAAAACTTGACTTTCTATAATTTTCAGCTACTGTTATACACTCAGATAGTGCTGGCAGCATTGCCCTGTCCAACAACTTGGTGATACAACCTGGTCAGCACTGACTGCAAGATAATGGTAATTTCAAGATATTCAACAATGCTGACTGATCTGACCTTATCTAATTAAATCTGCCTCCATCTAATATGATTGCAGAATATCTAATCAAACAAGTCAGGTGACACTGCTCCATAACTATAATCAGATCTCTTTTAACAACAATGGACACTACCAACAATCACCTAAATGATAGAATCAACTTTGGATGACATGACTTCCCACAACCCCCACATTGATATAGTTAATGGCCCCCACAATCTCAGAGATTGCAGTTGCCTGACCTGGATGATTCATCATTTATATTCTTGACTATTTTCTCATTCAAAAATGGCCCCTCCTTTAGCATATGATTCTCTACCTATCCAAACTGGCAGCCACAACCATGGCCTCCTTCATTGCTTGCAACCCCACTATAAATAAGCTACTAATGATCATCTCCTAACCTGCCAAGTTGGTTGTTTCCTGCATGGCAGCCAGGACTAAAAGTAGTACATCTCAGTCTTGCATTCTCAAGCCAAACATATTGACACCTGATACCATTTTATCCAAGACCAAATCTCTCATTGAAATATCAACCTACAATACATATCAACAAAGGACATGATCACTAATATATTGACAAAAACTTTACCTCAGAAGACCTTCAATAAGTGTTAGGAAGCTTTAGGAATCATTGCATGGTCATTGTCAAGTTGGAGTGATGACAAATGTCTCAGAAGCTCCAAATGACCTATGGCAACCATCATGTCCTTGTCATAAAGTATGTTCATCTTAAAACCTTCAGTCAGATTGTTTCACTTTGAGACATGTATTTCTTACCGAGATTTGAGGCATTGTTTACTTTAAATCTCAGGTTTGTGTAACCATTTATTGACACTTACTGATACTAGATATATGCATTGTTTACTTCAAATCTCAGGCATTGTTTGATTCTGAATCTCAGAGTGATAACATTTGTCAAAGTACTTCTGCATAATACATAACCATGCTGCATCAATTCTGAGGCTCAGGTTGGTGAGGCACTCCTTTTCTCCCCAGTGTCCCCTCCTCTTACCCTTCACTGTCTGCCAGGCCTCCCTCTTTGCCCCCTAGAAATTGATCATCTCTGGACTGCTCTCCCACTCCACTATCACATCAACCTCTTCTAGCCCCAGCCCCAGCACCTCTCAAATCCTTTAGAGCTTTGCCATCATTGTGTCTACTGTCTCCTGGAAGATGTCATCCAGGCTTGGCATAGGCTCTGCCAGACTCTGGGCTATTCAGTCTAGGAGGCCCTCTTGGCCATAAGCTACTTTGCAATGAAACTTCTCCATCACTTGATACAAATGGGCCCCATGCCAGTGCCACCCATTTGAGAAGCCCCTACAGCTCCTGAATTGACACTGATCCACTCCAAGAAGCCCAAACTTATAGCTACAACCTCTCTGTAGTCAGTAGCTAGTCTCAATATTGCCCATATATCTCTATTGTCTTTTCTGCTCTTACTCTCTATCCCCTGGTCTTATTTCTCAATCTATTCTCTTTTCCCTCACTATGGCATAGTCTCTAAGTTTTCTGGGATCCCCAAAGACCCAACACCTCTGCCTATGTTTGCCTGGACTTTGAACCTGACTCCAGTGCCCCAGACAACTCTGGACATCCATAAGTCCCTCATATCCTATATCCCACCATTGACTAACTCTGGCAAGTGGGTTCTTGCTCCCAGAGGTGAGACCCCAGGTCAGCATGACATTTGACTTACCTTGTTGTCCCCATCTATACTTGCTAAGACATATTTCATATTTCCCAGAGCACAAATAGTTCCATGGAACATATGAGCAATGCATGGCCATAATGGAAGTGTATACTATGGTGTGCATTCATGTCTGTGTGTCTACTGACTGGTGAGTGATCTCTCTAAACATCTATAGACCAGTGAGCCATACTACTAACCTCCACAGAACACATGCTACTAACCTCTATGACTGCTATGGTCCCACTTGATGATACATACCACTCAGTATTCACAGCTGATTGTACGTAGCCTTTCAGTTTTTTCTGATGTATTGTAATGAGCTATGTCCTGTACCAGGTTTGCATGGGCCTATCTCATTGGGGGCTTTGTCCCTAAAACCCCTGCTTAGTGCTGACCTCGATGTCTCAGTTCCAACATTGCTTGGTTTAGAATTTTAAAATCCATCTTATGAAGGCTTTGCAGGTAAATATTTTTTGAGACTGATCAAGAAGTCAAGGTGGCTGCAAAATCCCATCAGAGGTAGAGAAGCAAACATTAATGGAGTTTAATGGATTAGGGTCAGACTCAAAGGCGACGAGTTACTTGGCTGTGCAAATGAAAAACTAGCCGATGTTACAAGTAGACCTCGAAACACTCGACATGAGAGCAACATGAGAATATCTCAAGAAAACATTTATGATATGAAGTGTCCTATCCTTTGCAACAATGTTTGCGAATGACAAACCTTTGTCGTACGATGTGAAAATGGTCTGCTGAACAAACCTTTTCCGGTTTCTTCCGCTGTAAGGCGGAGAAAGTTGTTCTCGCTCATTGTGCATATATCGTACACACCCTTCTGCCTGATCCTGATAGGAAAGAGACCAGACCAACGCTGTTCCGCGTAGACAAGTGTGATTGCTTGAAGAGTGGGGACTCGACGAGCAATTTGCAATGCACTTCGGGCCATTTTCTCCTCGCTAAAGGAATAGACCTTTTGTACCTCAAGTGATCGAAGTCGAGGCCCTTTCTCAATCGCTTTCCAGAAATCCTTCTGCAATGTGTTTGTCAGGAAAATGATCGCCAACAGTAACACTAGACTTACCATACGAAAACCAAATTTTCTTTTTGTAGTGCAAACCATTTTTAGATGTAAGAGGGAATCACAAGCTGTCAGGAGTGGTCGAAAGACTTTAATGTGGTCTGTCTCCAAGACGGCGGCGTTCTTTTCAGGAGTAAGACCATGTAAAGTATCAGCTCGAACACGGTCAGACATGTCAATCCAGAGCTCGAGTGTTACCAAATCGTGGAGATTGCGGAGACAAGGCAGGAGATCAACAAGGCGCCAAGTCTGAAGTCGCTCAGAACATAGTTTGAGCGTCGTGAGCCGGCTAAAAGGAAGGATGTAACCAAGATAGAAATGAGTGCCACTGAATTCAGTGATAACGATGCTTGAGTTCGATACTTGTAGCGCAGGAAACCTGGCATCATAGGGAATGTGCAGTTTTTCAAGCAGGGGATGACATGAGATAAAGCGGCCAAACTCTTTCGTGTATTCTTCTTGCGCCATGTCATCCCATTGAAGAGCTGTTAGGGAGTTGGAGTTGTCCTGCATCAATGTATAGCCAAAGATCAGAGTACGTAGTTTGGACCAACGTCCACGAACAATAGGTCGGATGTCGAATAATGGTGAATAGTACGTTGTCCGTTCTCCACCAAGAATGAGTTCTTCCAGGTCACTGCAGCGATCTAGGAGCATATTCCAAAGTGCCTTGGGAAACTTGTGAACACTGTCAGGATCTTATAAATTATGAAGAGGCCGATATCAGGGGAAATCAGTGATCATATAATTAGATGCTTACTCAAGAACAACCGAGTTCGACGGTTGACAATCAAACTGAAGCCCTTCAAATCACTGAAATTGAATAGCTATACAGAGGTTGGCAGGTAGATGATTCAGAGCTTGTGTTGGCTCACCTCGCTGTCTTCAGATAAAGGTAGACCTCCCACAGTACTCCCGACGTAGCGAAGTCGAGGACAACTGTATGCATTCAATACTGATTGTGATCCTTCGCATCTAAGAACGTACTGCTTCCGGAGTGTTACCCACAGCTTTTCTTCTGGAGGTTCCACACCGTCCCAAATAAACGTCTCCAAATCCATGAGCACGGGTGCAAGTTGTATCATGTCATCCGATATCCGTCCTTCTGCGTCAGACCATGCGTAGTACAACGAAGACATGATATCATTCGGTCGCAGGATGAGCTTTCTGATATGCTTGGCGCGATCGGGGTGTGCGATTAGGGCTGTTAACCGTTCGCTGCATCGAAAATATGTCTTGCACTCAACAGAGGAATAGAGAACAGGCAATAGTAGCCTGTAAGTTTCCCGAGACTAACACGTCCATGTCAACAAGAATGATATTGGCGCGAGGATCTGAGCGTATGAAATACTTACAACAAGCAGAAAATTGACGATATCCCGAGGTAAATCAATAAATTGAGCAATCGTGATTAAAGACTCTGGAGGTAACCATGGGATCGCAGGGGGAGACGGTGGTACTTTCTTCCTTTGAAACCACTTCGGTGCGTCTGGTGCTGCTTGGAGCATAGCAGAGAAACGAGACGAATAAGGGCAGTGAGAGATCTCGGCAAAATGCCATGTCACTTGTACAGCCTTGCAGCGTCCACACAGCTGGAGATATTCTTTTCCAATTAAGGGAACTTACAAACAAGCCTTCTTGTGCGTATCATGATGATAACGGAAGATCATGAATGGGAAGTTGCGGCGAGACTCAGTTTCAAATATTGATGGCGATCAGCAGTTACAACCGCGCGCGCGTTCGCGTTCGCGATCACGTGACTACTCGTCGCTTGAGTTCGTTGACCGTGCCGTCTTTCAAACACGCTGTCAAGGTTACGCTGGACTAACTTTCTATTCCATCCTTTACTTCTCTCGCGCGCAAAGGTACAGATCCATGGTCTTAGGCTCATCGCCTCGCAAGGTTGTCCCTTTGGCAAGCGGCGACGACCTTCCCAAAACCAGAGCTAGGAAAGATTCTGCCGGACTTTCTGTAACAAAACGCGTATTCTACTGTGGGGTTGTAGTTGAAGGCTCAGAGAATGGGAAAAGGGTCCCAGAAGGTATGTTCTTACAAATGGCAGAGAAAAGACGTCTCACTTTTGGCTTGGCAGACATTCAGGACCTTGTCCTCTCCCTTGGCAACCCACTTCCAACTGGCGTTTCGTCAGGCTCTCTGTCATCTCCGTCAGAATCCGGAGTGAATGAAAGTGTGAGTTTCCCTTAATATCGTGTCATCGGGGTTTATTTCGTTGTCAGGAGCTGAACCTTTGCTGCTATCACAGGACCGTACAACACACCGAACGCATGCTTTAACCGACGCCTCTGCACTTTCTTCCGTCATCAACGAACTTGTAACAAGCGAACAATCTTATGTCCGCCGACTGCAGATATTGAAAAATGATTATGCGGACCCATTGCGAAGCTTTGCCCGGAGCAAGGATACTGCAATAATACCTACTTATGAAGCGAATACTCTCTTCGGCAATATTGATAACCTGATACCTGTGAATGAAGCTTTCCTAACCGACCTGGAGAAAATGTTAGGGCCTAACGGTCCAAGGACAGTCGGAGGTGTCGGAGATGTTGCCCTGCGCCATTTCAAGGAGTTGCGCGGATTCGAGCAGTATAAACAGTATTATGTCAAGCGCGAAGACGCTCAATTGATATTTGAACGAGAAGTTTCCAAGAGGTCCTCCCGTTTTGCGTCTTTCATTGATGTAAGTATTTTATTTGATATCGCACTTAAGAATATTCTCAGCCTAAGTGTTCTAGCATATCAAATACCAATCTGCAGACCCACGAAATAGAGTAGGCCTCCGGGAGCTCCTTATGGAGCCAGTTCAACGCATTCCAAGATACACCCTCTTATTTCGGACAATGTTGAAACATATGGCGATTGATGACCCGCAGAGGTGTAAATTGCTGGAAGCAGACGAGATTGCGAGCAAGATTGCTCTCGCTGAAGCCGATGAACAAACTAAACGGGCGGCAGTTTTCTACTGCTTGACCTCAACTATTGAAGGTTTCCCACCCGATCTATTCTCAAACTCGCGTCGTTTCATCGACTGCATCGATGTCGAGGATATCTTGAACGATACGGTTACCTCTGTGTCTACGTCCTCTTCAACAGCACTAGTTTCACTTCACTGCACCCTCTTTCTTTTTGACGACAAACTCATCATTGTGAAGCGACCCGGTAACGGCGAGAAATCCGGTCAAACATTGTCTGGGTTGGATGAAGTCGACAAGGTTACCAAAGGCGGCGGGATTCCGAGCGGAAAGAAGAAGACAATGACCTGCAAGGGAGTCGTTGACGTCACAGACGTTGTTGCGACGGATGTAGGCGGCGCAGGTACATTTGATTCCGTCTATTTGTGATGCTAATTGACGCACTTGTGTTTAGAATTTCATTTCTATCTGGAAACACCGCCTCAGGACCAAGGCGACCGCTGGTCAGGACGCCCTTTCCGAGCTCTGTCGGTGGTTCATCCACCTCATCCTATTAATATGAACCCTTCGCAGACAGCAGTAGATAAGCAAAGATTTCTTGAGAATCTGTGGCATATACAGGCAACATATCGGTCGCGAGCGGGACAGTCAGTTGTTCTGCGAGGCGATGAACAAGAAGTTGAATCGAAAGTAGGGAAGGTCACCACCGCGCGGACGTATTTCAATGTTTATCAGCGCACAGCTTTTCTACAGGAAGCGAAGAAAGTGAGTAATATAACATGGACAGCGAAGTATGGTCTGACATCGTCATATTCGAGTAGACAAAAGTTGTCGTTCACATTGATCCTTTAGGATCATCAGATGCACTACCTTTGGGTTTAGGTGTTGCGCCATTTGCCAGTATACGGATCCAACCGCTTGCTGGGCAACTCTGTAGATACACAGTTAGATCAAGCATGGACGACGATGCAGAAGAAGACATTGTTCAAACCGAGAGGGTGCCATCTCGCATCGTCGACACCAGTCAGTCGATTGCCTTCTTATATGAGAGCTCTCACCTCTTCTTTACCTAGTCCATCAATTTGGCTTCTTCGAATTTCGTACGGATAGAAATTCTCGCCCCTCCACACCTACTGCCCGATCGAGAGTTAACATATTTGGCCTGGATGCAATCTCTCGTAACCTCTTCAATACGCGACCTGGATCCTCTATGGGAGACTTCTTTGGGGGCTCTATCAGCGGGCACAAACGCACTAAGTCGACTACCAGTCGTTCATCCATGTACACACAGACTACGAGTACAGGCGACAGCTTGACTAAATTCTCCCGCCGGTCGACTTCGACTGCCGCCACATCAGTCATGGATGATGATGCTTCGTTCTTCGGATCTAGGTCCTCAAGAGGTAAAAAGTTACTTAAAAGAGGTAAATCTCCAGGTGGGTCGACCTCTGACTCAGAGAAATCCCCAAGTTGCTACTTGGCAGGACCTGTCTCATCATCTAGGTCAAGGTCAACATCGAGGGAACGTGACAACTATAATCAGGCTGATGAGGACGACGATGACGATGACACATTTTTCACAAATTCGAGGGAGCTTGACGATTCGGAAAGAGACTTGGCTTTGCAACTCGAGCTTGCGCGTCGAAATAGCAAGAATCAGCATACAAAAGAGATGCCACCTTTGCCCCTGGATGAACCGATCGAGCCCACAATCTACGAAGGTCTGAATATTCCACTTACACTTTGACTAAAACTGACTTTTTTCTAGAAGAGCCCCCACCACCTGTTCGGCCATTATCACGCGCGTCTCGTGATTCTGCCAGTCAAAGGACAGCAACTCCTCGGCCGGAATCTACGACGCCTACGAAGGCTTTGGAGTCATCAGTCCGACCCTCACGTTCACCGTCATTGCATGCCATCGAGCGACGGCCGCTTGGGCCTCGGAGTCCTTCACCTCTGCCACCCGTACGAACGTCACCAGCTCAAACTTCATCGACCCTTCCTTCTACGGACGATAACACCATCGAGGAACCAGTTCCTCAGCCTTTCACAAGCTCTAGTATTCCTCAACCTAGTACGAGGTTATCGCGTCATCAAGGCGGGCCAACGAATATTCCAAGAAGCAAACGGCAACCCTTTTACCCAACCGGAAATACAGAATCCTTGCCGAAGGCTGCACCGGTCGCTCCATCACCTGCTGCCACAATCGAACCTCTATCGATCAAGAAGAAATCATCAGTTCGCAGCAATGGGAATGCTATATCCTCCCCAACACCGATGCGGAAGACATTACCTCGTAATTCCCCTCTTATCCGGAATCCATCTCGAGTCGTTTCGCCCAGACGAGCTTCACCTCAAGTAGGAAAACGCAAGTTAAACGCATTGTCGAGTAGTACCCAGCCTGATATTACCACCACTGGGTTGACCGATAGAATAATGCAGTTGTCTCAGACGACGGTAGAGGAGGTATGTTAATTTCCTGCTGTCAGCAGAGAATCAAGCTGATATTTCTTCAGATCGAGTCGTCGCGTCGAGCCATAAAGAGGATCAAACTCGAGGTGGATGATTTGCGTTCCAGCAATATCACTACAAATATCGAGGGCGTCTATTCAAGGCCATCGTCTCCCGACAAAGGTTTTCGGACTCCCCAGCGCCAAACGGTAGCTCTGGTCAGTCATCATGTTTTTTTTTCTTCAACTCTTGACCGGGACGATATCAATAGACAAAGGCAGCCCAAGAACGGTTGGAGGAGATGCGGCAAGTAATAGGTCGGCGACAGCTGGAAGGGGATGGAATGCCACGTTCCCGGCCACACAGCGTATTCGAAACTCCTTCAAGAACATGTCCTTCCTCTGGTACATCAACAACGCTCGCTGCAGACGCAGCACGAAATGTGGAGACACTGGTATCAGAAGCGGACAAAGGTTTGACACGAGCGGTATCGAATCAAGATGCCCTTCAGCTTGATATTAAACAGATGTCGTCCGAATTCAAAGAGGTCAGTTGGCCAACCTATCGAGTCGTCCAATATACCGATGATTTTCTAGAAATTGGGCGAACTTGATAAGACGAGGCTTGAACTTCAGAACGCAAGACGTCAAACGGAGGTGGTGAAGAGCCTACTGGCAGACGTCACGGCTGAAAAGGACATTATGTACGAGGCAAGACTTTTTCCTTTCTTTCGTAGAACCAGATATATTGACGGAACAAATTTAGGCCTTCAATGAAGAGTTGGACGGTATGTATAACGACCTGAACCTCCCTGACGATGAGTCGTGGGTTGCGATGTCACAAGACCTTAAGCAGACCAAGGAAAGTCGTAATTTCTTGATGAAGGAAAATTCGTAAGTTGAGCCCATTTGACTTTGGCATCACCCCTATTCATGTGTTCCTTATAGACAATTGAAGCTCAAGCTAGCAGAGGCTGAGATGCAACGAGAAGAGTGGGTACTCAGCCGTAAAGTATAACCTTACTACTCGTCTAATTCTTTATTAGATGGGGCGCTATACTTAGTGCTCATGGTCTCATACCATGAACTGGATTCCTTCACGAGCTTATTTTACTCTCCATACAATCTGTGATACCCTGATACCCTCGATTCTGATTTCCGGACTCTTTTTGAGCTTCTTGAGATAGGGTTACTAAAATGTGTATTAGTTGTAGTTTCTTGCATGGCTGTATCTATTAAGCAATCTGTCTCTTTCACTTACAATGATTTTCGACTGGTCTCGTGCTCATGGTCTCATACCATGAACCGGATTCCTTCACGAGTCTATTTTGCCCTCCATACAATCAGTGATACTCTCGATTCTGAATTCCGGATGAGCTTCTTGACTAAAATATGTATCAGTTCTTACATAGTAAATTGTCTCTTTCACTTGCAATGATTCTCGACTGGTCGAATGAATGTATTTATTTTATCGTGTGTTTAAGTTCAAAAAGGGATGACTAAAAGAGCTGTACGATAGGGCTTGAGGGTATCGTATAATATGTGTGGGGGGCCTCTGTTATACAAATGTATGAAGGTCATAAAAAGAAAGAAGACGATAATCATATGCACAGAATGTACAGTATCAAGCTTTCAGACGTTGTAGAAGAGAAAGATGCTTGGGAGGATTCAAAGCATAGTTTTTGTCGACCTCGACAGGAGATTGGCATCGACCAACAGGGGAAACGAACGTAGGTCGCAAGTGTAATTTTTCGGTTGGCAAACATTCCGGAGTTGAAGGGGAATCATAAGATTTGGGAGAGCCAGACCATGGTATCGTAGACCCGAACTCCAGTCCAGGCAGGTCTAGTGAGGGAATACTCAGAGCGGGTAGTATTTGGATATCAGGAAGGGTGAATTTTTCCTCCTCAGGTGCACTCCTGGTTCGACGGTGAATGGAACCCTTGGCCCAGCGTCTGAGAGAACCCACCGTCCGATTTTGGGATCCATGAGAGTCCATATCCGACAAGTCGGATTGTCCGAGTGAAAGAGCAGAAGAAGAACGCGACTGAGAAAAAAGAAGCTCCCTGACACCACTAACCAAAGAACGTGAGGTCCTCATGGGCGATTTGGGTTCAGAAGTGGTCCGAGGAGGTTTGACAGTGGAACTGAAGAAGATGGAGGAGCTACGAACGGAACTTTTGGGCGACGAACACGCTTGCGAGGAAGACAGGAAGGAGGCTGATGAGGGTGACGGTGCGCTGTGTGAGTGGGGAGAGGAGGACCTAGGAGCATCCAAGTCGGACATTCCAGCATTGCTAGGGCCTGTCGACGGCCTCCCAGATGACGACTGACCAGACGAAATCGATGACTTCTTACTCGATATACCGTCGGGCCATTCAATGAGGCTCCTACGTCGGAGTACATGGACACTTTCATGCCGATTCAACCGACTCTTGGCTGCCATCCCTGATATGCTTAATCCAGACTGCGAACGCACGAAACCCCCGCGAGAAGTTTTAGGAGAAGGGAAGAGTTCCTCATCTTTGAGGGTAGCGTGGGATCGGGCAGTCAAACAGAGTTGGGAGACGACATCTTGAAGACCCTGGTCAACTCGTGTGCGTGCCGAAGCAGATAGACGACGTATGACGATCATCTCAGAGTCCGACGACAGGGGAGCAAAGATTCCCTTGACCGATGTAGACGACGATCGACGACTGAGTGGGTCAGATTCCTGCTTCAGCACCAAGTCTTGCTTGGAGACTTTTCTTTGCTTGGTGTCCGATCCAAATGCCATCATCAGGGTGTCCGCCAGCCCAAGATAATCAGTATTACCGGCGAGCTCAGGAATGGATTGGATTGTTGGAAGGACGTTGACCAGCTCGAATGGACCGTCATCCAGGGCAGATGGGATAAGATCGCCCTTGCCGTCAAAGCGCAGGCTCGGAGTGGGTTCATTGATCCAATGGGGCTTGTGATTACGAGACTCTCGAATGGATCGAAGCCAGGCATCTTTTTCGCGCTGACAAGCAGCAGCGACTTCAAATCGATGCTCTTTAGAGCTAATGCGTATGGAGTAGGGTAATATGGCTAGAGCGAACGATTAGAATTTAGTGACCGAACCGAAAGGCACTAACTAGAACTCACCGTCAGGCCCATCGACATCGATGACATCAAAATCGGCAAGCGAGAACCAGTGTTTGGGCTCGTAAACTTTGCCTTTTGCAATCTTCGCGAGAATGAGGTAGCCACCAAGGTATAGAAAAGCGCCCAAGTATTTGACAATCACATTGGAACCTGATAGTTTCGCGGAGTAGTGTACGACATCCAAGGACCCCGCAAGGAGGCAAGTGCCTAGAGAAGAAAGGAACGGTTGCGACAAGGCCTTGAACATCGGATAGAGAGACGACATAGCAGGACTACCGAGAACGATCCGCGAAGCAATAAGCGCCGAGCGCATTGCCACATCCTGCCGATGACGGGCTTCGTCGACAGCGCTTGCAACATGTCTCATGGCCTGCTTGGCGCTTTCCACGACGACGTCGACATCCGATGTTCGTGCGGATTTGCTGGACCTGAGCTGGTCGAGAATAAGAGGGTACTTGCAAATCCTTTGCACAGGCTTGATCATGTAGTCGAGGAATGCAAGACGCGGAGGAGCCTTCTCCTTTCGACCAGTTGTACTTTCAGCAGGGGGGGTTACAGGGTCTCGGCCATGGATACTCGCACGAGAGCGTAATGTACGCACAGCTCCCTCCAGAGATGACATCGAGGCAGCACGACTCCTATCCTTGGGTGGACGAGAGGCCTCATTGTCTTCGGTGGTCGTAGACTGAGCTTCCGGCGCTGTACAGAGTTCTAGCTCTTTGACCAGAGAGGAGCAACGTTGTTCAAACGCTTCCCACTCGACTGGTCGCTGAGCCACGATCTTCCTAACGAGATCGAGAGCTTCGGAGTGTCCGGCACAAAAAGTCTGGTAAGATGCAAAACGGGAAGCCTAGCAATATGATTAAGGTTGGAATGAAGCAATGGCAAAAAAAAAACTCGCGCACCTCTGTCGCAAATTTTGTGGAAATGATGCGAATCGCAGCATCTGTGTTTTGCATAGGAGTCTTGGCAGGGTCACCAGAACGCTTATACGGTTCGAGATGAAAACCAAGAGGAGTAATTTCCTTGCGGAGTTCTCGCATGAACTGCTCGTGTAGTTGAAGAATTTCCTCAGCATTGCGAGTCAGAATCTCCACTTCCAGGTGGGTGAAGAGGTATCGTTGAGTAGGCTTTTGTAAGTCCCTCGATTGCGACGAGCTCAGGGATGAGACGGCATAAGAGTCGGAAATAGCAGACGCAGAGGAAGCAACAGCTGCCGCAGCATAGCTATGTGAGTTAACCCAAGGACTGGATGCAAAGGACTGAGAGGCGCGTCCAAATGTTGTGGACGGTGCGGGACGGGATACAAGGGTGGGAAGAATGCGAAGGTAGACCTTGACAAGCCATGTGGGTGAGTGGACGGCGTGGAACCAGAGAAACACGTACAGTGACCAACGCTCTGAGGTCCAACAGGTAGCCGACTTCAGTGTCCAGAAGCTCTTTGAGAGCATAGTATTTCCTGATGTCATCTTTTGTTTGCCTAGGATGGTCAGGCTCACTCCAAGTCTCTGCACTAGCATCTTCGGGAAACCGCTCCGAACATCCGATCAAACGCGAACTTGAGTCGTCGTGAGGTATATGAAAGAGAGGCTTAGAACGACTGAAGGAAGGTGGTATGGACGACGGGGTCTCCTCTGACGCGTCTGGAGACGCGACTACGGTGGGAGCTGTGGAGAGGTCGTGGGAAGGAAAGAGTGTGGGAGAGGAACGGGGTATTGCTGGGACCGAACTGCTGCGCTTCATGAAATAGTCGGCTGCTGGGTCAGGAGGACTTGTGGCTGGAAAGGAGACAGACGGGGAGAGATGAGAGGCTGGGCGTGGAAAACAAGTGATGGCGCGTTTAACCATGTTGGGCGGTGGCGTCGGGGGAGTGGAAATCCACGTGGGCGGAGTGTCAACTGGGGAACTTGGGGCTGTTGTGTATTCCTCAGAGTCCTTGTTAAGAGAATCGTCTGCTGGCGAGGACGAGGACGTCGGAGTGCAAATGGGCGATGCAGAAATCGAAGGAAGAGGCAGAAAGCCTCCTATAGCAAATTTGCGAGAACTCTCCGCAGAAACCGGAAGGGAAGCATTACGGACAGGCCCAAGATTGCGTCGGCTGCTGGCCCTGCGCTGAAAGCCCGCTGTAGGTCGATGGTCCAGATTCAATACGTCCCCCGCTGACACAACGAGGTAGTCCATCCACACAAGCAAGGCAAGGCTAGATCCAAAGGCGAGACCACCGGCCGTCGTCAAGGACGCCGCTGAGGGTTGAGGGCGAGATGACCGCGAGCGGTGGGAATGGTGGGAGTAGAGAAGACTTGAAAGCTCTATAATAAGGCGGTCCGATCTCAGACTATCCTGCCAGTCTTGGTCCGCGCTCCCATACCGTTTTAGGCCTTTCCAGGGTCCTTTATCTCCCTCTTTGTCCTCCCCGACGTCTCCACCACTCATTTCATGTCTCTCGCGCCGACCAAGCGCCCAAGACGCGACTGTCAGCTTCATCTGTGCCCCTATACATGGCCCATTCCAAACAAACGCAGCAGCCACCCCCTTAAACTTCTTTCACAAGTAACAGTCCTGTCTAAGACACTCCAAGGCTGTGATCGTGACGCCACCCCATATAACGGCTCATGACGGTTAGATGAATGTTCACCATGGGAAATGGAAGAAAGGATGTGCCGAACTGATTAGATACAAGATGACGCGCGCGCATATACTATGTGTATGTAATACCAATAATCCTCTTCTGCATCAGAACGGGCCGGTCGACACAACCACAGGCAGAAAAAGAAAAATTACATGGCAACGGAAGCAAACCTGGAAGCAATTCCAAGACGATCAACACCTGGATGACGCCAATAATCCAACTCAAATTCAAAACCACTCCTTAAAGTTAGATCTCGTTTTTACGCTTCAATCTCTTACCCTCAAGCTTCAAGCCCCTAATACAAGTCAAGCTTATCGTCGGATCGTGCTTGAAAAGGAATGTTCCGAGCCTCAGCATCGCGCCGTCTTTGCTCCTCTTTATCCAGAAATCTCCGCAAGGCAGTGATCTTGTCGCCGCTGAATACCCGAAATGCGGCACGTTGAACATCATCGCAAGTCTAATCATAATTCAGCGTTAGGACGAATTTGGCAATTAAAAATAACCGATCTACGGGTGGTGGAGGGTCTGAAAATCTTTCCACTCCCTTCCTCTTGCACGCAGCTATGCCGGTTGCCGTAAGATGTTGCAACCCTCTTCGACTTCTCAGAAGCTTGTGTATAGCATCAAGTGACAGTCGATCACAATAGGAGACATGCAAACGTTCCAAGCATATTGCATGTTCGCCCAGCGCAAATATAGCAAGGTCTGTAAGTTTTTGAACTCGTACCAAACTAAGCTGCCGGAGCCCCTTTAATGAGGCAAACTCAGATACAGACATGTCTGTTAGATTACGACAAACTAGAATGGAGGAGCGAGAAATCGCATCAGAATAGGTAGTGGCGCCCCTTATCAGAGGTAACTTACATGCAACATCCATACAACGGAGGTTCCGACATGCCCGAGTGACTCTAACGACCGCAGCATCTGTAATGTTTGATACATGCGCCAGGATGAGCACGTCTAGATATTCCCCAAGTTTCGATATTGACTCCAGCGCCCGGTCCGTGAGCATTGTACACCCTGAAAGGATTAGGCTCTGTAATTTGGGAGCATGAGCAATGATCCCTTCGATTGCGTCGTCTGTAATCCTGCAAGACGTCAGATCAAGCACCCGTAGGTTTTCCGCACAATATCGAAGGACAAGCGGCGGCAGTTGATCTAGCCATGTGATGGGCCTCGGCGGCAGATGTTCATCGTGTCCATTCTCTTCGAGAAGGCCGGGTCCCAATGCCGAAGGAAACGACTTATCCGTAACGAGAGGACACCGTGCCAACCTCAGAGTGTGCAGTTTCCTATACGGTCGTTACGTGTATGCGCGATTTCGGCTGTCGAGTCGATGAGCTTACCTTGAGTATGACCAGACGTCTCTTACGGCTACGGGCGTAAGCAATGGAAGATTGCACAGGTCGAGCTCGACAAGTCGCGAACAAGTCTTTGCGATAGCTGACACAGATGGGTCGGTTATGCCCCTGACCCCGTCCAATTGGAGACTTCGTAATGGAAGGGATTTTGCTGCAAGCTCAAGGACTCCAACGTCGGTTACTTGGTTACACCCAGATAAATCAACATTTTGGAGATTGATCGCCTTCTCGGCAAGAAGGACTATTGTTCTATCAGTGAGGTCAGGCACTCCTGATAGAACGACGGTTTCGAGATGAGGACACGCTCTGAGAGATTCCGCAAGTTGATCGTCTTTAATAGGCGGCTCGTTCAGTTTCTGAAGAACTAGATGCTTGACACGACGGTGCTCCTCCTCAGTAGGCAGTCTGTTCATAACCTCAATCATATCCTCATGGAAATATGAGCCGTCATCCGTCGTGTCCAGGTGTTCAGTGTACATTTTAACAATTGGACCACAGCGTACAGAGTGGGTAGCACTAGAGATGATATATTCCACAACAAGTCTACAGTCAATTCACATCAATTGAGAAGTAGAATACATACAGGAATGGCCTTGAAAAATAGTCAACCAACAGAGTTGATCATTGTCGTCATTTCAATTCTTATTGCTAATCACGCGACCCGTGACAACTTTCGATGTCTTCTTCAGCGTCGACCACCTCAACGCGCACACTGCGTCCCATTCATCCACCATCCATTCAACAACCTCCAGCTGACTCACAGAGTCGTATACCAGTAACGCCTGCTGTGCTTCGCTCCATCTTCGCCTCCTCTCGTACTCCACATGAGGAACGTTCTTTATCCCGCCTTGCCTTCTTCAGGTGTGGATCAGCCACTCTGTCCGCCTAGTCTCACCTCTGGAAAAAACAATTGGTTTGCAGATTCGCAGGGTTCTTGCTCAGTTGTGTCGGGATCAGCCTAGCGGCGGCGAATGGACGTGGGATCAAAACAGGAGCCGCTCTTCTTGGAGTAGCCAAATGACTCGGCTCGACCACCTTAAACAGTTCAAGCTTCCTGTGGAGCAGGAAAAATTCAAGTCAAAGTCGTATAGCAACCATATCACATGTATTACTGTCCATTCAAAGCAAGTCCACCAGTTGGCGTTCCGGAGAGATTATCGCCACTACTTTACTGGAAAAATCAAATGCCCCACCCCCTTCATACGCAACCATGTCTCCCATGACTAGCTTATCATCCTCGACTTCTCGCACTCCCAGAAGCTTTGGAAGATTCGTATAGGCGAGTGCGCGCATCTCACGCTGGTCAATCTTCCCGTTTGATTCAAGGACCGCCTGAAAGCGATGTGAGGAGATATAATTTCAGCAAGATAAGACTGACCCATTGAATGTCAAAGCGTCCATTGCGCGCTTCCCAGGATCCTTGCACGCCCAATCCAACTGTCACACCATGTTGCAGCAGCTTCACCAGGGCTGTGTCATTAGTCAATGGCGGACCAGGCAGGCTAGCGGTAAAGAGTCGTCAGCTGATTTACACAGTCCAGAAGTTAGAATTACATCTGCCGTTGGTCCCAGGTAGCTGGGTATGGCCTTGCTGGTCGTAGAATGACGCCTACATTGGCTTGTCCTATAACAGGTCCAGTTCATTAAATGACACTTTGACTCATGATGAAGTGAGCTGTTACCTATCTCTTTTGCAAGTAGGTGCGCTTCAGTCGCGCCGCTGAATACCATTCTCATCCGTGAACCAATTCTATCTTCCACCTCGATCTTTACAATCAATAGAGTAGCCATAATGTCAGCATTATGGACCTCAATCACTAACGGAACTACACCCTGTTTTAACTCGTTTTAGGATAGTACTCAGCATTTACGGCAATGACGTGCATACCTCCGCGGCCTGCCTGAACCAGTACCCTGTCTCTTTATCTTTTGTCTCCCATCCGAATAGAAGTCTTCGAAGGGCAGCTATCTGTGTGCTCACGCTCACGCCCTTTCCTATCAATGGGTGAGCTCGTCCAATATAAACGTGCAACGCGGCTATATCCTGAATAATAGCTCCTCGGTCCAGAGCATGGAAGGCCCCTGTACGGAAAGTCGTTGACAGGCCTGATATCATATGGCCAGGTGTACCATCGAGATAGTATGGTTTGAATAGAGAAGAGGTAGCTAATGTGATGCCTGAACGATACGCAATTCTGTCAGTGATGTCGTTAGAGAAGTAACCCTGTCACACAGAGTCGGGAACGTACAAAGCATCTCGGCTCCCGAACATCAAGGCATCCATAGCTCTCACTATGCCCCCAGTGTCATCAAGAATGTTGGGTACGTTTCGAGCGAATGCATCATACGGAATGCCATCTCCTGTAGAATATTCGGCTGTAATCTCTTCGAGTGCTAAAGGTGATCCGTATGTCATAAGACCCGGCGCAATTGAACCACCGCGTAGGTCAACAACCTTCATGACACCAGATGATGTCAGACAAGAAGGACCTATGCAGATGATCTGACCGTTCTCGACTACAACTGCACCAATTTCCCTGTCAGTCGCAGCATTGAACTTTACTTGCACGCTTCCATCCAATTCTCGTCTCCAAACACTTCTCACGTTGGAAAAGACGACTATGTTCTTTTGTGGCTTCTCAAGAAGCGGAGGGAGACCATCCCAATCAAGTGCTTTCTTGCGTTCTTCGTCCCAATTCGGCACCTCAGGTGCTCTCTTCCACCCATCGTCTGATTTACCCTTCCCTACTTCAACATTGGACGGCTCGCCCGTTTTTGATGGTACTGGAATCTGCAAAATCCCATCTATCCAGACCTTTACAGGCGTAGCACCCAATCGAAGTGGATGAGAGTCCCATATAACTACATCGGCATCAGCACCTTCTCTCAGGAAGCCGATGCGGTGTGCAAGTCCTGCAATGGTTGCCGGAGTAGAAGTCACTGACGCAAGTGACAGATTTGCTGGCAAGCTGAAGTAGTGAGCCTGTTGGGCCTCATAAAGCAGGTACCGAGAGTTGATGACCGGGTGGTCTGACTACGATTGTTCTCAGATTGTCCGAATCACCCTAAGATGCCATCGATTACCTTCATGACGACAGGTATGCCCTCATCAGCCAATACTCTTGGTGCAAATTCAGAGCCTCTGTAAGCTTCGCGTTTGTACCTTTGACACGTTATAAGTCCAGCCATGTTGAGGGAAAATAAGAAAGGAACTCTACCTATGGTTAGTTGCGAACATAGCTACTCCAGGAGTACCTCCCCATGTTTTCTTCAAGAGTCCAGGAACCAACCAGGCTTCAGACGCATGATGAAAAGACGCGATCGGAAACTCAAATTCGTTGCTCAGCTAGTTATAAGTCGGTCAAGAATTAAACATGCATCAGCTGACAGTACTTACACGAACTATGTTGTCCAGATCCACGGCCTCGTAACAATGGTTTGAGATCTTTTCAAGACCGTCAGTAGGGATATATATGGCTTAAGCGAATACTCGATTACTTTAACCCGACCACGAAGTACGTCGACCAAGGCTTCCCACTGGAGACTTTCGGGAAAATCGTTGCCAATGTTGTCCCACAAACCAGCTTCGGCCTTGGTACAAAACGCATCCTGGGCTCGCTTGACCTTACGCGCCTCGTCATATGCAGATCGTAATGCCCACACCGAATCCATTCGAGTCCCATGATGGCGAAGGTTCTCGCCACAGGCTTGCCTGCAGGATACGTATTATTAAGGGTAGAGATTGAAAGGATTGTCAAGGATACTTCAAATAACGCCAACGAACACCATGATCCTCAGTGTTCTTACCTGTCAGGCTATGAGGAGGTTCGATAATCATGGAGGACGGCGACCTTTCAGAAGTCTTTCGGAGCTTAATCATGAACGCCTGACCCCCTGCGCACCAAGTCAGAAAGGAGAAGATTATGAGATTCGAGGATGGTAACCAATTGCATTTCCGCTGCCTGGAAGCACCTGAGCAGATGTGACACCCCCTGCGATAGACAGCTGAAAGGATTCATCGTGAGTGTTGAACCCATCGATGCTTCGTAGCCAAGGAAGAATGGGGCCGTGAACAGAATTCAAGTCGTCACTTCCTGCAAGTGAGATGAAATCTGAGCACTGGGCCTGTCTGTTCTCAAGGAAAGGACAGACCAGCCAGGATTGGCGCACTCAAAACGCCTAGATGAGAATGAAGGTCCACTAGTGATCGGATCAGCTTTTTGCTGGAGTGCTGTGGAGAGGCACCCCACCTAGGCCGGGTGTCACCCACGCGCCTTTCGCGTCTACCACTATGGCACGCGAAGCGACCTCAAAGAGGTGTTCTGGTACTTTTCCTATGCTTTTTATGATGCCTTTATCCATGAGAATGCTCCCACGGATGATTTCGCTGCCGTTTTTCTCTCCTGTAAAGATGATTGCATTCTTGATAAAAGTCGCGTTGGTACCCGGTTCATACCGGTCTGATACTTCGCGAGAGTGAAAAGCTTGGGGCGGGCCCGGTAAAGTTTTGAGAGACATGCATCGTGCAAGTATTTCTTGAGCATTTATAGGCATATTCTGAACTGTTGGTGTATGGTGAGGAGAAATGACGACAATTGTCGACGAGGCCCAAATTATGAGCACAGAAGCAATGGCGAACACAAAGATAAAAGTAGGCCGCATCGATACCGTCCGAGATGGCATGGATATAGCTCGAGGACGCTGAACATCACGATGATGACCACCCATGATGGTAAGGAGCAAGACAGTTCCCTATGAACTCCGGTTGGACGTGCCAAGCCAGCCTTGACCCAGCTGGCGATGCAGGTGCACACTGCTTCAGCGTGGCATTCTCGATGTCATCTATTTCATTACTTGCATGTATATTGCATGCCTTAAGGCCTCCTCGTGAATATCATTTCCGATGCCAGACTCCCAGCTGGGAGTACGAAGAGAAGTCAGTATTAATAGGTCATGGGCATGCCAACGAAATCAATAGGGCCGAACAGGATATTCAGCTTGAGTTGCATGATGTTTCGTACCTGAATAATCAGATACATATCGATAGACATAAAATAGGGTCCTTGAAGTATCAGATAAGATATGTACTCAACCTGCCGTTTGAGCATAGAAACACACAAACAATGATGCATTTCCTTGATATATGATTACTTGTATATATGATACTACGAATCAGAAGACGACGATGTATCGTGGCTGTTTTCAGCACAGAATGCACCAGGTGCCGCACTGGAACCTGCGATGGCTGGCTCAGACCCGGAAGCTCCAACGACGACAGACTCAGATCCAGAAATCCCGTTAGGAGGAAGCTGTGCAAGACCTTCCTCGGACACAGCAATGGCGCTGATAATTCTACGTTCCCTCTTTTTTCTGAGAGGAGGAGGCGGAGGAAGGTGTGCCTTTCTAACTCGCAGTATATCCATTATTTCTGATGATCGTTCAAATGAGAGGGAAAATGTGTAGAATATCTCTTTTATACCTACCTTGATGAGTCATATCTTCCCATCCTTTGATCCCTCGCTTCATCGTGAGCCAACGACGCTGGAGAGTGTGGGGGCTCCACAAGTTCCATACGGGATCTGGAAGCAATTTCCAATCGATTTCCGTGTCATGGCGCACGTCCAATGCAGTGAGTCTGCACATACAATCACGATAACCATGGAAACTGGATACGATCGGGCACTTACTTGTGAACGAGAATGTAGGCATCTTGCGGGCTCCATCGTGCCTTCCGACCCCCGGTTTTAACATTTTTACATAATGCATCCGTCCTGTTGTATGATCCTTAGCAAAGTTTGACATGAAAGAAGGTAATTTACCATTTTATTCTACACTGCTGTCGACCACGTTTGCCGCCCATAAGCTCGCTCACTCGGCCCCAGAAAACATCGCCGTCAATATCTCTACCCTGATTGACGGTCATATCTGTTACAATACGAGTAAGCTGATCTTCTTCTTCCTTGGACCAAGGACCTAGAGAATTTTAATTCAGAGAGCATTTTTGAGAAAACTTCTAACTCACCGGTCACACGAATATTTTTATTGACGATGTGATTGCGATATCGATCCCGACAATCTGAAGGCATGCGCGCAACTATGGGACCGATTTTCTCCCATTGCTGTCCATGGTCTATAACGGCTCTTGGAAACAGGTTGAGTCAGTTCGAAAGAAGGACAAGGTGCAAACTCACTTTTCCAGAGCAGCATCCTCATCCGCATTCCACGCACCCCGTTTCTTGAAAGGGTGGTGAGTCCTTCTGACGTGGTGATAGACAGCTATAATTGGGCGTAATGGTACTGCAGAGGCTAGAATGTTCATAGGTGTCATAAGACGCTTAATGTCCGATAAAAGAGTAACACGAACTCAATTCAGACCAGAAAATATTATCTCTATTCTTTTCTGACTGAGGAAAAATCAACTCTTGGATCTGGTCCTCAGTAAGACCCCGAGACTGTCACAAGAAAATGAACGAAACAGCGCGACATACTAAAGGAAAGACTTACAGTGCGAAATCTTTCAATCGCGTTCTCGAGCTGCTCTTCCTCGAAAGCAGAAAACTTTCCTTTCTTATATATAAGTCCTATAAGTCTCATATTAGACTGATAGTAGAAGGTAGTAAGAAACAAACTAGCCTTCAGTTCTGACAAGTTCAGCTAATTTTGAGGCGCTTAGCCACTTATTTGCCAAAAGGTAAGAGTGGTTAGAACCACCTCCTTGTTGTTCTACACTATGGGTGGGTACACCGAGCATGCGTCTGTGGTCGGGAATCGAAACCTGGGCTTGACCCATTGGAAGCATGGGCATGGGCATGGTAGAAGCCCGAACAAGTGGTGGAGGACCCTGGAGATTGGGAGCAGGAGGGTGTGTCATCGTAGAATCATCAGCTACTACAGAGGCATCGCCGATATTCCTAAGTACGCTGGTAATTTTGGACATATCTAATGCTTGCAGTGCGCGCAAAACATCATCATTGGACCCAAAATTCAGCTCAGAAAGCGAAAGACCCGCGCCAGTAGGGAAAAGCGAGGACTCTGTCGCGAGCAATGAAGGGGCAGTGTGTGAGAGTATAAGGGGATGCTGTCCATACCCAGAAAGCATAAGCGGGAAATGCACGGGTACCTGAAGGGCGTTCTGGCCATGGCCGTCGTGTGGTTGTGACTGGTGTGCACGGTCAGAGACACCAGAATCTCGAGACCCAGCAGTTGCAACAACAATTGCTGAGAGTAGTGCAGTAGCAGCATCGCGGGCTTCAGGCGTTTCAAGAACTGGATCGATTTGAAGCCCGATAGCCTGGGATGAAGTTCCTTTGTCCCTCTCTCCCTGCTGTTCTACCTCCCCGACCGAAGTTTCATCTTTCTGGACTTGTGCAGTGCTCTCCTCAATGTGTCGCCTTTTCTTTTTCTTTTTCCTTTTCTCCATAACCCCTCCAATAGTCTCCTCTGTTCCTTCCTCGCGACCCCGTTTTTTCTTCTTCTTTAGAGTCATTGAAGCTCCACGCTTGTGTGGCAGAACGGCTGCATCGGGCGTCGCAAGGTCTGTACGTGAGAGATGCGTTTGCATTTAGGGTGGGCTCTATGGCGTTTTTGACAAACCGAGCTGGGTGTGACACGCCGAGTGTGATCTTCCGTGTCAAATTCTACACGTTGTACTGTACATGATTCGGCTAAGGCTGGCTCATCACTCGTCGTCATCTTTATCAAACCAACGCTCTTCAGCTTCTCTTTCATCTTCCTCATCCAACGATTCGTCCCAATCCACTTTGTCGTAGTCGAATGGCTATAGAAAACAATTAGGAATGATTTGATTCTGCAGTTATGAATGAGCTCACCTCCAGGAGTCCATATATGAGCCGCTCACGAACAGAACGTTCAAACCATGCCTTCGATTCTTCAGTACTTTCTTCATCTCGAGTTGAGCCCAATTCCTCCTCTTCGTCACTGCTTTCATCTTCTTCAGGGATGAATTGCGCTGCTGCCGCCCGTTCCATCCTCGATTTCCTTACACGTTCTGCCTCGCGTTCCTCCTCGTACCCGCCCAATAGACCGCCCAACTTGCCCACATGTTTTTGCGCTCCTCCGAGGAATTCATTTTCAGCCCAGACCTTTTCGTCTTCACCCTCTTGCACTCCCATTCGCTCGCGACCTTGCCATAGAGTTGGCCATTTGGCTCTAGCAGAAGTGAAATGCAGCTGGGAAGGATTTGAGTTGGTGTACTTGAGACGACGGTTGCGAATAGCAGGCAGTGCAGTTCTATCTTTCGCCGACGTAATGTAGCTAAAATGCAGCAATAGATGTGGTGGAAGCTGCATGAGATGCCTGGCTAGGAATGGAATGGGCTCAGATTCAGGCGCGGGAGTGTAGTCATCTGGCAGCCCGAGATATGTGAGCGCCAAAGATTTGTTGAAGAGAGCTCTTGACATCTTGTCGACGCAGGATGAGTCCTGACCAACCATGACGCCACTAGTCACATCACGTGGAAGAAAACATGCGGCAAAAATGACCTTGGCATGGACGTGTTCTTGTCCCTCATTGACTCCAGTCTTTAGTTCTTCCTATGTTCATAACCAGTGAGGGCATTCATTCCAAAACTATATCAATCAACTCATGTACAAATCGCTTAGGGTCCGTTGGAACTCAATCGTGATGTCAATTTTCGATTCTTCGCAAAACCAAGGTCTTCCAGAAATCCACGGTTGTAGGTGGAAGTGGTGTCGATGCACTTTCAGCACATATCCGGATCTAGTGCAACATGTTATGAGCGACCATGTACGGACTTTCGTTCCAATCAAGCGCGAGGATATAGCATTGATGAGGAGAGCGGAAGAGGGCGTAGGCGATGGCCTGAGTTTCCCCGATTTCTTACTAACCCATTCCGGTTCTAAAGAAACGCGTGATTCAATTCAAAGTAGTAAAGGTCGAGGTGTGTCTTGTACTCTTGCACGCCGCCATTACATGAGCTTACCATACCTGACAAGCAGAAAAAACGCCAGAAGCAATGCCCATGTCATCATTGCCTTCGCCTCCAGTCTCTAGCCCGGCTCCAGTTTCACCTGTTGTGTGTGATGATGAGCCGTTATCAGTGTCGTCTGCTCGCCATTCTTTGCAAAGGTCACATTCACCTCCCCAAACAAGGCCTTTTACGGCCTCGCAACTGATTATTGGCAACATAAATTTGACCTCTCCACACGAGCGACGTTCTCCACCCACTTTTACCTCAATTTCATCACCCACAGGATCTCAGATCCATGAAATGCTAGTCGATCCACCTGCCCCGACGTTCGACTCGCTTGTAGCCAAGGCCATAAGTGTGAGCAGGCAAAACAAGTCTTGCTCCACAGATCTACCCCTTTGTCCTGTCAATGACCATCTCTCAAGTTCGCAAGACTCATCAGCTTCCTCCAACAACTCATCTGCAGAATCATTAGGATCCCTTGAATCGTCGGTGTCTCATGTGTTCGTTGAACAACAGCTCACTCAAAGCATGGATATCGACGAGGACACTAATGATAGCAAGCACTCGTTGACAGGAGGATCATATCACCAGGGTCAGCCCACAATGAACGTCATCCCAGGTACAATGAATGAGCGCACAACCCCTATACCAGTCCGTCGACAAGCATGGTATGGAACGCTTCCACCTCGACGTAGCAGTCTTGCGACACCACATGGTTCAGGGGTGGGGTCTGAAATGCAGAGTAGTACGACGCTTCGAACCTCTAACTCGACACCATCGCAGTTTTCAAAGGCAACTGATGCGGGTTCAGAGCATCCACTCCATTCTGGAACACTGCGATTTCCTCCTTCGATGAATGACAGGCCCCCAGTTCACAGCCAGTCTCAAATCTACTCACAAACACAAACCCAATCCTTTTCCTCTTCCCAAGCGAGCTCGCTTGAGTATGCCTCGTATCCTCTTCAGACTCAAGCTCCATATCAAAGCCAGAGTTACAGCCCGTAGTGGCTTATTGTTCGTCCTTTTTAGAATGACTCAAGGCTTTGTCCCGAGGCCAGGTGTATGTATCATCGTCTCAACTTTATCTTAGCAACGGCATTTCTTCAGTCAGTGTGGATGAACTGAGCTTGGTCTGAGCTCAACCTAGACGTGATTTACTCTTTATGAGACGCTATTGAGAGTAGTCTCTTTTCAGTCCACGGTCTTGAGTCTTGACATCGGAATTTGAGCCTTGGACCTTATTATCACGTGTACAATGCAGATCTAGTCATCCGGAGTTCACTTGAAGTTCAGTTGTTCGACTAATCATGCAAGCGCCATCTGCTTTAGATAGCAACGCCGCTTCTTCTGTGAATAAAGAGCTACTATTGATTGTCTTTGTACATGGTTTCAAAGGGGACGACCGAACGTTTGGTGATTTTCCGGATCGACTTCAACACATCCTTGCAGAGTCTACAAGCAATGTTAGTGTGGAATGTATAGTTTTCCCTGCTTATGAAGTGCGTGTCCACGACCTCGACTCACCAGAGTCACCCCAACTTTTGTACAGACTAAGGGTGAACTGGTGTGTTCATCCGGGCAACTATCAGAAGATTATTCCTATTCAATTATCGATGTAGAACGAAGCTGTGATTCGCTTTTCCGACTGGCTCACTACTCTAACCGTTAAAAAGGAAGTTGCTTCAGGCGGCGGATCCGGGAGAGCCAATATTGTCCTCTGTGGACACAGGTACATACTGACATGTCCACTTATCTATCTACTTCCACTCGCTAACGTGCGCGTTTTTAACGCGTACAAATCAGCATGGGCGGTTTACTCATAGCCGACACGTTGCTTGAATTCTACAACACTCGGACAGATAAAACTTGCCCTCTCTGGCCAAGGATTGTCGCCTGCATCGCGTTCGATACTCCTGCAAGATAGTTCCATATCCCCGAGTTCTATCCACTAATTTGTACAACAGTATCTTGGAATTCACCCAAACGTTTTCAAAAATGGTGTAACAAAGGCAACGGAATACGCAACGGCTGCACAAACCATCGGTTCTGCGGTCTTCGGTGCCTTTGCGGGCCTAGGTGCCAACAAGGCGACGACATCGACAGCGACATCCGCCTCAGCACCTGCGAGATCTGGCTGGCCTTCGTGGGCAGCACCAGCAGCATATGCAGTTGGTGGCGCCCTCCTTGCTGGCGCCGCTGCCGGAAGCGCATATCACAAGAGAGAACATCTCAGTACTGGCCTCACCTGGGCGACAGATCACATGAAATATGTGGGGAATTTGTGGAACGAGGCTGCGTTGACTAAACGCGTTGAAGCTCTGATAACTATGAAGGAGCGGGCAGGCGTGACATTCAGCGCGTGAGTTTGAGAGTCTTCCGAGAAGCCCATTCGCTTAACTCGTAGCAAAGGTTCTACACCATGATCCCTGCCACCCCTCCGTTCAGTGCAGCGAGAACGTTTACACTCCTTCCTAAACGAACATCATCTCAATCTGCTTACTTTTTACCGGCAAAAAATACCAAAGCATTGGACGAGGTACAAGCACACATTGGGATGTTCAATGCAAAGACGAATGATGGGTACTACGAACTCGGTCTCGCCACCGTCAATGTCATTCGAGAGTCTTTGTTGTCCAGAAGACATGCCTCCAGTTAGCGGCAAATCCTTGTAAACGAGTCCTATGAGAGTGTTGAAGACACAAGCTCTAGACATGTGTTGATATAGCCCGTAGTTATCCTTTTAATATCATCAAAGAGATTTGGAAACATCTATGATGAGGTGTTCAGGGGAAGGCGCATGGCATAGGCATCCTCTCCGTCCGCATCTAACTAGGTCGTTAGCCACAAGCAACACTGGAACTTGAAGAAAAAGACCGCACAGTAGCCTTTCTCTACTTTTTCGAGTTCGAAACCCAGTGTGTCTCTATATAGTCCCAATGCAGCTCGATTTGACTTCCTAACGTGCAACGACACATAAGCAGCCTTGTATATGGATGCCATCGCATCCTCTATCAATATGAGAGTTTGTAGTATAACGTGGGTTGAATGGTACACATTAACGCACGAGATAATACCATGAGTTTCTTCGCGAGGCCTAACCGCCGATAAGACCGCAGAACCGATATCGAAGTTACGTGTCCATGAGGTGGCTGTCCTTCTGGTGCCTCTTCTTCCCTGCATTCCGTCTCATTGTGTCAACGCCAAAGAAAAGAGAGAGCAAAGTCGGGAAAGTACATTTTAGCAAGAATGTATCCAACGATCCGGCCTTTGCTATCTTCTGCGACGTAGGACAGAGAAGGCCAGCTCATAGCGTGGTACAGATCTACACGTGGGATTCTATACGATGTGCACGAGTTTGATGAGGAGACACACAATATTTCATGGTGTAGTTCTCCGGCAGATTTTGTAAATTGCAGGCTTGCATGCCCATGAGGTCTTCTACCTGGATTACATATTTTTGTATTTGGACCAGAGAAAGATGGATTGCCCTTGCCTTTGCTGCCCGAACATTGATCATGTTGCAAGGAAAATAAGTTCAGAGAAACAGGTAACAGGGAGGTCGCTGTGACTGATGTGTGTTGTGGACATCAATTACAATTGGTCTCACGGCACTCTCGATATCAGCGCCTATAAATTACGACATACTCACTATTCTAATAAATAACTATGCGACGATAACGTCTCCAGTATTTCCAACTAGCTTCCTTTTCGGTTTCCCATCCTTCCTTTTACCTACAACCTTAATTTCAATTTCTCTCGTCGAAGTGGAACTCAAGGCTTCCTCCAGCTGGTTGTTCAAGAATGCGATTGACAATCTTGAGATGATGTTCATGATGGTGTTGGCGGCAGAGGAACCAATGATAGGGAGGCCTGGGAAGTCTGAAAAGGCTTCATGCTTGGACGCCACTAAAAACATAGCTTATTTTTTGCGTGATAGGAATTGAAAGGTATACCTGCCGAGGGTAAGAAGTCTTCTTCCTTCCGGCTCCCAAGCTTTGACGACACCTTCAACCCGTGTGTAATGATCTTTCCACAGCGTAAAAGTTTCCGAATTGATGACCAGCATCTGTGGGAGCCAGCCGGCGTGCTCAGCCTGTCCATCTTGAGACTTGTCTTGGGGAGAATCATCAGTGGTTGCGTCGGTATTAGATAGAGTCATCAATTGTTCGGACTTCCGGCATAGTGCTATGGGTACAGGTCCAGGAAGAGGTAACGGCTCTAGCCACGGATCAAAAATCAAAGCATGGGAAACTGGTATATGCGAGTGTTCGAGTGGTGGATCGGATGAAAGAATAGTCAACTAGAGAAATGCCATTAGATCGATGGATAACATAGGTAAAGAGAAGCCACGTACCACTGTACACCCTCCAAAGGAATGGCCGGCGAGGGTAACATTCTTATCGAAGGAGATAGATCCTTTGTTGGAGACGGGATCGACGTATGTCCAGCTTGTCCGGTCTATGGGTTGATTATCCACAGCATCTATTTCTAAAGTCGAGTCGTTCTTCAAGAAATCGCAAAAGGATCGGTATGCCGCGTATATCTCTTCAAGGCGAAACTCGAGTTGGTCGGCTCTGAGTGGAAAGGATACCGATTCTGCCGAGGTGTTGGTGTCGTCAATGCTATCTGTCGCATTACCATCATGGACGAAGGCAAAAACGGCAGATAGGACACACACATTATGTCATAATCCTTGTAATAATAGATTGGCCGGAGTCGAGAGACACACGCGGATCCAGTCCCGTCACGATGCTCCATCGCAAGAACGACTCGCCCAGAGGATGCTAACCGCGAGCATATTTGACTGTCGGTTCGTATTGTTGATCAAGCGAACATGCTTGGATGACATGTATGTATACTTACCTGTATGTCGTACGAGTTCCCCCCAGACCGTGCGAGAATATTACAAGCGGCCATTGGCAAGCTTCCTCCTCGTCCTCGCTGCAAGACTCTCGTGGACGTGCAAGTGGCGCATTTGGATATACAGGAACCTGGAAAACTGTTCAGAAGGTTGACTCTGGAGACAGAGACAAGCTCACATTACCTGGATTAAGGCGCCAAAAAGATAGAACACAGGCCAAAGTAACCAAAATGAGATGCCTGTCAGAAATGAATTGGATGCGCCCGAAAGAAACTCTGCAGCTGGGTGACATGCCTGTGAATTTAACAAAACCCCGTAAAGAATGGCGCAGAGGCCTAATGATAGATTATCGGACATGTAAGTAGCGTTCATAGCCGCGAGCATACCGAAGCACCCAATTGAGACCCTTCCTCGTTGATTTGGAGATGTCAGCTGGGTAGTATGCAGTAAACGCAACCTCACTGAGAAACAAGGCGGGCTCGTTGTTGCCCTTCAGCCTGATAGAGCCGATTTGACGAGGAGATGGAACGCTGGCAACGAAAGTCGTTGCGCCCACGGGGAACGGGCCTTGAGCATTGGAGAGAAACAACATGACACAGGAAGTCGCATCCTCGGGCACTTGATCGTGACGCGGCGTAACGCATCAACCCGAATGTTTGAACCGTTCACCCATCATAACGGGGGGACAAGTCGTTGGCGCGTCTTGCTTTTTCGAATCGTCTTCCAGTCAGACTTGCTATAACCCATACCCGAGGTAACCCAGAACCTGTAAAGACCCATAGGTTTTGGGCATTCACTGACTTGGGTTGCAGGAGAATCCCATCAACCCCTCATACCCCATAACCATACCCCATAGGGTCATAGCCCATACTTGATACATGATTTTGGTAATTTTGGCTCCAATTCGTTATTTTGGCATTTCGAGTCGAGCAAGATAGAGCTCGTTGTTCACCCTTTCAAGGGTCCTTATACATACACGTTAAATATTTTGTCTTGTAACAGGGAAGTTTTCACTGCTCCCCATTCCTAAGGATTCTCTTGAAGCCGTGAAAGCTGGTCTTTCGAAATTGAAGATGAGCCATTCGCATGCAGATTGGAGGCTGTTCTCGCAAGCTTTGGCCGTCAGACATGCCTGACACCTTCCAAACCTTTCAGCTGACTGCTATTACTCAATACTTTGCTCTTCAAGACTGCTGGATGCTCTCTATATTGTCCAAATACCATATAATACCATTTTCTACATGGTGCAAGTCCCCAACCTGTGACAACCCATGACCTGTGTCGAACTTCCACAAATGGGTATAGGTTATAGCAGGTTTGACTGTACCACACCTAACTCATTGTGTCGAGACACTGTAGCGAAACGTTCTGTGTGCTCTAATTACTTCTGAGTTTGCACTTGGAACAAGCAAAAATTGGCTTGGCATCACGTTGATTCGGGTCGCTGATGCTATCATTCCGCCGCCAATGAGCCTAATAATACAAGAGATTTGGGTTGCGTATCCGAGATGTCTATTATAAGACCGCGTTTTCCAAGGACAATACGCTCATCGCTGTCATGTCCTTACCTGTCCAGAGACTCACTACGGCGACTTCCTTAAGCGTTTTTTCTTTCGTTCTTGTTGTGAGCCTTGCAATCTCTGCCTTCGCCAATCCTTTATCCGTCTCCGTGCCATCTACCGTACCTGGTCACAATGTCGTTCAGTCCAATTTTCTTGGGGTCAGCCTTGAACTCAGCTTCATGAATGAGTACTGTACAGTCAACCAGCATTTTATCTTTCCCTTTTCTGAACCTTTTTTTTTTAGTCGGAAACGACACTTCGACCATCCCTTCAACAATACTGAACTATCTTTCGGCCATTCGTGGCCGAACTGGGAATTCCTCCTTGCGATTGCGTGTCGGAGGGAATTCCATGGACAGTTCTGTCTATGTCCCTGAACTTGCTACACCGATGCTGCAAAACGCCACAACAGGTGCCAATGCTAATAACCAGCCTGTCAGCTACGGCCCAATGCTTTGGAAGGTCATGAGGAAAGTTGCTGACAATGTCGGAGGGGCAGAGTATCTAATTGGTGAGTTGCCAAACCTAGTGATGAAGAGTTCAGAGTATCTGAGCAGTTCTCCTGCTGTTTGAAGGCCTTTCTTTACTCAATGCTGATGATCTCAGCGTTCCGGTTATCGCTGGTACGTAAGCCCTATTCTTTAGACGCCGACTGGACTTGTTATACAACGGATAGGCGCCGCCGAACAGGTCTTGGGAGATGCCCTTGATGGTTATCTGTTAGGAAATGTTGGTATCAATTTTTGAAATTCCTTTTTCACAGTTCACCCCCTTCAGGAACCTGACCTCTATACCGCCCATAAACAACGACCGAATATTCAGAATTACACTACTGATATCTACATCCATGTGAGCCCACATGATTATCTTATAGAGGATCAATACTCTAGCCTGCATAGGAATTCAAAACTGTTTCCGATCGCTTGGCCAACACGTCCGCCGGTAATCTTTTAGACCTTAAAAACCTTGGCGGTCCAACGGTATGTTGTTTCTGGGTATGTGTGATATTCTTTCCCTCAGGAATGTCAAGTTCATCTCTTAACTAGAATCTTGATGATCTTTTACAAGGTGGATATCTAGCTGCCTTCGACGGAATCCTAAAATACATTTCGTGGGTACTTTGTTACAGCTATGTAAAGCTTTTAGCCTATTAATGGTTCTACTCATCTTCAGCCTGCAACACTACCCTCAAAACAACTGTTTCGGTAGCTATCAATATGGAATACCATATTACATCCAACACGCGAACGGTGTGTCTCATATTGAAGCATGGTGTGATCTCCGGGCTAATACGCGGTTCACAAATTAGTTGTTGGACTCACCTCATGGCAATCGCCTGCGATCTCCTTTTTGCAATCCAACGCTTCGGCGAATTATCCCCAGCTTATAATGTCCGAATTTAATTCTGCATCATGTGGTGGCGTCCCGAATGTTTCAGACACGTTCGCCGTTGGTACGCTCTGGACTGTTGATTATGCCCTCCAAATGGCGGCGGTTGGTTACAGCGCCGCGTATCTCCATACTCGCGAACGTGGTATTTCCTATAATCTGTTTTCCCCGCCAGATGGTCCCAACGGTAATCCCTGGGATTGGGCGACCAATCCCCCGTACTATGCCCTCATCGCCACTGCTGAGGCATTGCAAACCACTGATGGTGTTGGTAGCGTTGTTGTTGATCTAAACATCGCCAACTCCAAGGCCGACAAAAAGGCGACAGTCGCAGGTTACGCTGTCTACGACTCAAAGGGTTCAGCCGTTGAACAATTCGTGCTCTTCAACTACGCTAACGTGTCCAATTTCCCGGATCCGTCTGTCGCCACTGCGACGTTTGCTCTTCCTGCAAGTGCCTTCTTGGCCGCAAAGAAGAATAAAATTTCAGTAAAATTTTTGTCGGCATCCGGCCTGACTGAAAAATATAACATTGCTTGGGGCGGACAGTCACTAGTCGGGATCGGGAATGGGATTTTGCAGGATAACGACGCGACCTGGGCCATTCCAAATCAACAGATTGACTGTACTCATGGATGTTCTGTGAGCGTACCACCAGCAGCCATGGCAGTAGTCTTCGCAGGAGGAGCGAGCCAGATCAAGGGAAATATGGCATGGCCATCATCCATAGCAAACCCTGTCAAAATTGTTCTCTGCGTCATTGGTTGCTTATTCGTAATTGCAATATAGAATTACGACAACAAATACATGAAATTGGTCGTTCCAAACTAACTGACGAAGACACTACTCAACATACGTTTCAAGGTAAAAGGTGAAATGACGGAGCTCAAGGTATAAATATTCGAGTCGCATATAAGGGCCTGACCCCTTCACATTTTGACAGGATGAAAACACAAGGAGCCATTAGCGCCCGCGCCCATTGATTCCGCTTCCACTTGCTCTATTGGGACTTGATCCAGACGATTCACCAACTCTGCTCGAAGATCGTCCGAATAGGAACGAGCTCGCGTATGATTCCGCGGCCTGCAACGTGTTGCGAAGATTTCTCTTAACACTTCTTCCGCGTCCGTCAGCGCCAGGAATGTTTACCGGTTGAGAAGATCGTTGTAGATCGCTTGCAGGTTGCTTTGACAACGTTGACGGTTCGTTGGGTTCTCGATAAGGCCAAGCCGCATCTGACTGTATTGATATTGGTGCGTGAGTTTGCGTGACTAAATGGTAGGAAGACGAGGTTGGCGTTCCGTATTCTATGATAGACACGGGATTGCCGGGTGCGAGTTCTTGCAGTACGCGAGACTGTCCTTGATAGATGACTTCTTCAGTACCAGACCGACCACGTTGGGGCGTCAGCTGAGTTCCCCGTCCGTGCCCGATCTCAGCAAAATTGTAGTCCGGAGTCATCACACCTGGGCCTACGGGTGCTTCACGAGACGCGCGAGAGAAGCCAGCACCGGATGTTTCACTCAACGGGGGTGATGTTGAACTTTCAACGATTGGTAGCATGTCCGTCGTAGGATGATGGCCAGGAGCTTGCGATCGTCTACCCGGCGTTTGTGCAGCGATAATTTGAGCATTCAGGCGGTTTGTAGCACCTTCGATATTGACGGATGGTGGCGGATGCGAAGAAGGGCCATGACTAGCGGGGATAGTTGCGCTTCTGATGGGCCGATCTCTTCTGAATGCGAATTCGTGAGATGGCGGTGGGCGTAAAGGTTGTCGGTATTCGCGAGTCGAGACAGTATGAACAGACTCAGAAGCAAAACGTCGAGAAACTTCTGCATCATTGACACCTTCGTCTGGTTCAGGAGTATCCTCATATACATCATCTTCGTCGTCATCTTCAAACTCCGTGTCATCCGTTCCATTCAGATCCGAGATATGATCGAACAGGGCACTCAGGAAAGTTCGAAGCTGGGATATACCTTTACCCGAGTAAACACAAAAGGTGGATTGTTGGGTAGAATTGAAGTCCTACTGGAGATTAGCACAAGAAAAGGCTGATCTGTGCTGTTCATACCTTGGGTGGATCGCGGCAGAATTTTTGCAACTCTGGTTGGCGAAATGCAGGCACACCAGTCAGACTGAGATGCGTGAGCTTGTCGAGTTTCTGTAAAAGGAAGTGTACGGCCAAAACTGATATCTGGTCACAGTAAGATAGGTGGATACGTTCCAATGACGTATGACGCTCTCCAAGAGCGTAAATTGCTTCATCAGTGAGATTGTTGACTCTCACAAGCCCGATACGACGGAGTTTGGGCAAAGCTGATAATTCGAAGACAGACATGTCTGTCAAAAGCACACAATCTTGACTCTGATGAGCCGGGTGAACACAGAGAATACGAAATAATACGTACTCGCAAAGTCGACATATCTTAGTCGAGTACAAGACCGAGCCAAAGTACGGACCGAACCATCCGTAATCTTCACGGCATGACCAAGGTGAAGGTAGTGTAAATGTCTTCCAAGCTTACAAATGTTCTCCACTGATCGATCGGTCAACAAGGAGCATTTTGACAAAACGAGGTTGCGAATCTTCGGCGCGTAATGAATGATGCCTTCAATAGCATCATCTGTCACAAGGGAACACATAGTTAGGTCAAGCATTCGCAAATGCTCCATACAACGGGAAAGGATAAGAGGCGGTAATTCGGAAACAGCTTCGTTGGCATTGGAAGGAAAGACGTGGCGTGCGTCGGGATAGAATAAACCTTCCAGTCGTGGAGATGCGGGGAATGCCGCATCGGTTAACTGGGAACAATGAGATACGCGCATCTCTCGCATATGTGTAGAATGGTTCCAAATATCACGGAGAGAGGCATCTGTGATAAGAGAGCAATGGTTGAGGTCGATCTCTAGAAGAAGGGGACAAGATTTCGCAACGGCTGAAACGGATATATCCGTTAGTGAGGACAAGCCAATCAACTTGACCCGCCGGAGCATCGGACAATTTTCAGCGAAAGCCAAAATTCCCGCATCCGAAACTTGACTGCAGCCTGCAAGATTGATACCCTGCAATCGTTTCGCGGCATGTGCGAGACCAATGACGGCTTCATCGGTGGCATTGATTACGCCAGTCAAATCAACAGCAACCAAATTCGGAAAACAGGGAAGGACACGGGAAAGCGCATGATCTGTGATGCTCTCACAATTTATGAGAGTAAGGCGTTCGAGGCGACCACACGAGGCGAACGTCGTCAAGATATCGTCCTTGACGTAACTGCTGAGGGTAGATAGATTTAAACGACGAATGAAACTAGCATAAGTGAAGGTTTGATTTGGTGCAACAAGGCGTCTTGACATCTTTTTGAGTGTTTCGTACTTGGGAAATACTGGTTTATGCCACAACAGTTCTACCGAGCATTCGCACCACTTGCGAGAGACTCGGACGGCAGTGAGGACATCACGGGTCGAATGAAGGTGTTTCAGGATATGAAGGAGGATTTCGGCGGGCAACTGCGCCATCGGAGAAGCCGACGATGTGCGATTGTCGTCTAGACGGATAGACCATTGAACGGGTCCAGAAGCAGGCTGACGACATGTTGGGGGGGAATCAAAGGCGGTCTTACTGTTTTCCTCCTCGTAATCGTCATCATCGGAGAGAGACGTGGTGGAGGAGATGGGAAGAGTATACATGGTAGTGGTTTGGGACAAGGCTTGGACCAAGGACCAATTGTTGGTCAGACGACGATCACATGATGCCTGATGAAACGAAGACAACGTTGATAGTGGCAGAGAACAGCCACGATGAATCCAGCCAGAATCCATGCTGCCTCCTGACCGTTCCCCTGTCCAGTCTTTCGACGACATCCTCGACTCTTCTCCACTTCCACCACCAGGTCCAGATTTCTACTCTGCAAGGAGGGCGTTGTGGTTGACCTCGCGGCCTGTTCCGAGGCCTTCAATATCTGCATCTCCTTCGGTGTCTCGGCAGCGCTTGGAACAACTCCTGAGTGCCCCAAACGCTGCAGAAGGTGATTATGCGTGGAATCATGGCGTCAAAAAAGTCTGGGAGTCCTTGGATGCCGGCGGCAAACTCAAAAATCGATTGCCTTTATCTCTCATTGTATGTTTCCCTGTTTTGCTCCTGTTACACCGTCCATGATCTTTCCAAGATAAAAATCATTCATGCGGCATGGTTACGAAACGATACGTGGCCGGTAGGGGCGATCGCGCCTGAACCAGACGATGTCGTGCCTGATAATTGCACAAGTCCCGAACTACTTCCCCCAATGTTTCTTCCGTGGTCATCTGGCGCAACAACTCCATGGATGACCGCAAACACCGGTGATACAGAAGTGGATAACAACAAATCTGCGGTCATATGAGTTAATTTATCAAAGGAAGATACATCTACCATCTAATACAGGATATTTATGTTGTGTGCTCGATCGGGAGGCTCGATTGATATCGCAGGCTCGATTGATATCAAGAAGTATACATGCTTGGTAACTATTGGGACCTACTGGAGGAGATATCACCATCGACAGAAAACCATGCGAGTCAAACGAGGTCCTGTGGACACTGCGCGGAAAAGATTCGAGGTCGAGAATAAAGATGGTGGTGAACTTGGGATTATGTTCGCGACGGAGGGGATACCTATTGAGGAGCTGATAGATATGAATGAAGAGGATATGAAATCATTACACTTACAAGAATTACACCATCTCCTCTGACAAACAGCATCTCCATTTTGCGCTTTGCAACCTGTGCTCATATTCATCAATTGACTGCAAACCGCAGTAGCAAATATTTCTCGCACGTTGACTGTGCCTTCTGGGGCACCCTCCACGTCCACCAACATAATAGTCTCTTCAACATCGCTAAGAATCAAGTTCATATGTCCATCATAGGCCTGCATACGATACGATTCATGAGTTCTAAAAATCAAACATCCAAATCGCGCATTCCGTACATGGAGAATTCCTGTAATCTCTCTATCACCTCTCAACTTGACAAAAACACGTTCGCTGAGCGACAATCTGATGAGGTCAAACGGCTCCTGGATGCCTGACGATGAGTCCATAAGTAAGGGAGTCAAGTTGTCACATGTGGTTTGAAACTCCGCCACCATTTATCTTCGTTCAAACTCTGACAACCGCTCGAGCGCTCGAGCGCTGATCTCGCAATGCCTGTGCGTAGGGTTCTTGAGGTATCTGATTTTTCGAAACTCATCTCAAACTTCCAGAAACACTATTGTGACTACTGCGATGTCTTTCTAACTCACGACTCCACTTCAGGTGAGTCACCGGGATCCCGAAGCATCGAATCTTCTCATTCACTTTGGAATACAGTACGGAAAGCCCACAATAGCGGAAGGAATCATCTTGCTAACGTCCGGGACTACTACGCTTGTGCGCTGATCTCGTCACCGCTCATTGGCGACAACTAACTCTCCTTACAGCACTTGGCCATGACAAAGCACAAAATATTATTGACCAAATTACAGCAGCCTATGAAACCACCGGCGGTCCGCCTCCTGGTGGGTTTGGCTTTGGTCCTCAACATCTTGTTGGCCCTCCTCCTGGCTACGGCGGACCTCCAGCTGGATTTGGTGGGCCCATGCCTCCTCCGGGATTCGGTGGACGTGAGTCAATTTTGTCCAGCGTCTCGCGTGCACTGGCTGACCCATCCACAGCCCGTCCTCCTTTCCCTCCTGGACCCGGTTTCCCGCCGATGATGCCTCCTGGCGGACCCCCTTTCCCTCCAAACGGTGCTCCTCCCGGTGCGCCTCCCCCAGGTTTCGGTGGTATGTCTTTCGTACTTCGGAGACGCTGCTCTCCTGACATTACTATGTCCAGGACCTCCTCCCTTCCCACCGAATGCTGCGCCTTCAGGCAGTGCTCCTGCATTCCCTCCCACCGGTGGACCTCCTGGAGGTTTTCCGCCCCCGCCCCCTGGAGCTATGATGGGCGGGACCCCAGGTGGTTCAAGTGCACCTAATGGCCCTCCACCATCTCAAGTACCGCCCCAAAACGGTAGCGCACCTCCAGCTGGGAGTGGTCCCAGCATCCATCCGGATAGGCTAAGAATGATGAATGGAAGATAACCTTGTTCATCAAGTAGGCGCATCCTACTCGTAGGTCCTTTGTCTGCTTAGTCTTGGTTGGTCTTCATGAAGTTATCTCACAGCGAATCATCAGTGACGGACGTCCTGGATGTACATCAAGGTTGTCTCGTTTTCATGTTCTCTCCTACGATATGATTACTTCCTTCTTTCTTGACGTCTCCTCCAACGAAAGTATATACATGAGACTGAGTCGCGGTCATGTAAGTTTATGCTGGACATTGAGGGCTGGCATGCTCAGGTCATTTTGAGACACAACCCAGGAAAATTATCACGACGGAGATAGGAACCAACAATTGCCCAGGAGCTTGTGTATCTTTATGAAGGCAGCACTGCGCCACAAAGTTTGCAGACAGATTATCTGCGCAATCTTTGTGTGGGCAATCAATTCATCCGAACCTATGGAATTACCCTCTTGTGTAATTCTGCACTGCACCGCTCAGAAGCCCCCAGCCTTCCTCTGGACTTACTTTCTGGTCTTGTTCCCGTGATACATAATTACGCTCTCTTATCTTGTTAAGACCAACATACCCAAACTGTTCCATACTAGTTTGGCGGGTCGACGAAAGTATTTCTCAATTGCAATTACTTGATTTATTGAGCACGAGCGAGACACGTACTACATGTTCACATACGCTACGAACTATCATGAATGTCACGGATTCTTGCATTTTGTGAGAGCTCCCTCCTTGGTCCGAGGTCACACGCCTTGAGTTGGACCCTTTACTCAGCAGTCACACAAAGTCTCCCTTTAGTCACTTATATATAACTCGGAGGTAGGTGTAGCAATGTATAGCTATACAATCTTGCACACCGCGGTGGAAAATTGATGGCATGAATGGTGCGTAGGATCACTGAAACAAGAAGTTCTGACGAAGTCCAGCATAGTATGCTATTATCCCTTTAGTCGACGTATGTTCTAGACCTCGAACCGTGTATAATACTTCCTGACAAAAAGGAAAACTCATCGGAAAAAACACGAAAATGAGATTTAAGAGAGAGAGTAGATTTGGCATTTAATCTAAGGAGTATTGAAGAAAATAGGTGTCCATCGTTTCTGGAGTCTGCAAGGTCTCCTGCTACAGAGACGTGGGCAATGTTGGTGGCGGTTTGAGTCAATGACGAACGTGCGTCGGCCTTTGTGAAGCCTGATCGGAGATCGGGCGCGCATATCCAAATGCGGATAAATGTGATGCGTTTTCGGAAATCCCGTGCTTTATTCAAACGGACAAGTGTGGGACCTTTGTTTCCTGACACCCATGTCGACACAACCCTTACTTCAGCGAACAGCTAATAAACGTATTGCACTCCCAATCCGCGTCGAACCCAAAGTCTCTTTCGCTAACGAACGTACATTCCTCTCATGGCTGCACTTCACTGTCGTTCTTGGCGGTCTCGCGGTGGGGTTGCTGAACTTTGGCGATAAGGTCCACTCGATATATTTTTGTTTGGTGCCATCATTTATTCTTTTCTTTAGGTCGGAAAGATTAGTGCAGCATTGTTCTCTATCGTTGGTAAGAATCCGCCAGCCCTTTCCATGTCTCGCAACCACCGACTCAAAGTTTTTCCGTCTAGCTATGGCTATCATGGTATATGCTCTATACACATATCACTGGAGAGCTGCATCTATTCGTCGAGGTGGCAAAGGACCGTATGACGATCGACTTGGACCGGTAAGTTTATGTTGGCATTTTGGTTTGCCCTTGTTGACGAACCCCCTCTCAGACAATTCTATGTGTCGCTCTTCTCGGTATTACATTCTAACGCCTGCTTATTGAGATCTCTGTTTTCTAATCCTTATCTAGTGGCTGTTATTGTCAACTTTGTACTTAGGTTCGCAGAACCATAATCCCTTGTTGAAGGGGGATATCACGAGATATTTCTACTCCTATCTAGTGCAATTTTATTTTTTAAAGGGAATGGAGATGTATAAATGTGTGTGTATATACATGGTCTGAAAGGCAAAGCAAGAGGCCCACAGCGACTAACTACGCTTTTGGCGCTTGGTGCCGGCTCTTGTAGTTGATGTTCCTGAGGTATCGACCGATGAAATCGACATGGACCGTCGTGCCTAACATCCTAGTAGATAAACGTTGCTCATGTCTTGCCTTGGTGATCACACTCACTTGTTTCCTACTTCGTGTGCTGACAACACTTTGTGCTCGTCCATCCTCACCGATCACTTCCGCGTCATTGGGTTCGTCGACATCCATGTGATCACCTGTTGGTTGGCTCTCGGCACCCTGGCTCTCCCGCATCCCTAAGCGACTCTTCAATAGTCGAATGTCATATTCAACCTTATCAACGAGCCGCTTCGTTTCGATCAGAGCAGCCGTAGCATCTAGAAGCGACTCAAGCTGCATAATGTTATCACGAGTAGGCATGACGAGTCGATTATGATTAATCCCAAGTTCTGCAAGGGCGGCGGTTATTTTGGGGGCGACAGCTGATTTGGGCGTAGGAAGTTTGTATGAACGAAGGTTAGCTGGCTGGTGCGCAGCTTTCGTAACAGGCACTGTTGTTGGTGGATCTGTCCGGATGATACAATTCGCAGCATCTTGGGAAGTATTGACTTCAGCATCCACGGCAAAAGCAGGAAATCTCATACCAAAGGCAGCATTTCTTGCGGTTGGTGGTCGTTTGACGACTGGCGTGGCAGGTACAGGTGTAATTGGTCTATCAAGCTCCAAAGTTTGACCACGTTTCTTCCTCTTTGTCTCGATAGTTAGGTTTGACAGTCCTTCATCCTCGACTATGTCCGGAAGACCTGAGTCAATACCAGCGAGTGTCCGGAGAAGCTCATCCCGATCTTTTTTGAACCTTCGCTCATTCTGCTCTAAACGTTTGACTTCAATGAACAGTGCCTCCTCTTCGGCAATCTGTTCAGGAGTCCGGTTCTCCAAACTCAATATATACTTTTTACGAGTCAGTTCTCGCTCTATCAGGGGTTTGTATTGAGGCACGAATCGAGGAAAAAAGGTTGAAAGCATACCTTTGTCAAAGTTGTAACTCGAGATCATTGCATTCTTACTCTGCTCGTCACCGGCCCAAGGTCGATTCCGGACAAGCTTTCTACACACACTATAATATCTGTCTTTGAGGTCCTGAGATGGGTATTAAAAGATGTATGACGGATTGGAGAATCACTCTCACATCCACTGTTCGTGTAACGCCTCCGGGGAAGTCATAGCGATCGTAGACGACGAACCACCGAACGTCATATTCTCTAGCCACTGAAAATAGATAATCTGTTTCATCCTTGGACCAATCCTTGTCTGAGCCAAACGTCAGCACGCAGAACAAAAAATACTTCGCAAAGGTGCAAACCTTCCAGAAAACGTGTATATTCGTCTTGAGAGTAGGTAAAGACGTTTGCAGACACATCGTACTTGGCAAATGGATACTCTGCTCGTTGTCGTCATATGAAATCTAAAAACAAGTTATCCGAGCTCACCTGCATCTTCAGCCGTGGAAGCCTTGATCCAATGATAGAGCTCGAGTAGATCTTTGCGTGCACTGTTCTTGAATGGTCGCGACTCCCTAATTATTGAAGGATCGAACCCCTAATTGCGGGATATGACCGAGTAGTATCTCACCATTTGACCTTGTTCCCACCACCAAGATTTGGTTTCTGCTTGAGCCGAGGCTTAACAGCGACTAATGAAGGCACGGACGGTCCAATGAGGGCATAAAGTTCTCTTGATATTCCTTCGGGTTTCCGTGACGGTGGCTGGATCTGTTTCTTGGGATGGGACGGTCCAGGTGTTGCCGATAGTTCAGGTATGGAGAGTATGCTGCGGACATCTGCAGCCGAGGCGGTCATGGTGTTGGTTATAAGTTTCAAGTGGATATAGTCACGTGTATACAGATTAGGGTCACGAATAGAAGTCCAGACTTACAATATGGTGAATTTGTGATCATTTGCTCGTTTGCTTGGAACTCTCGCACTCTCTCGCACTAAAATAAAAGAGATTTACAAAAAATAAGTGACGACAGTGAGATTTGAACTCACGCCTTCGTGGGCCTGGTTTGAATCTTGGAGGAATTAAGGTTTTTGTGTTGGGTGCCTCGACCGACAAAACTACGACTCCCATTGCAAATTTTCCAAGCCTGCTGTTGGATGCGACAGCTCAACATTGCCCTCGAGCAATGCAAAATCAAGCAGAAGCAGGTTGAACTCAAAAAATCGCAAAAGAACAAACCAAACAAGCCAAACATCGTACTCAGCAGCTCTCCCTCAACCTTGCAAATGTACTTTGATTACTATTGTTCACATTATTGGTCAAATAGTCCGTACAAATTTTTTGACAATTGAGCTGCCTATGAATTTGTTAGGATGTATGCTTTTTGGTTGAACATGTACATGCACCCAAACTTGGTTTTTAACTTGTGCTTGTTTACCTTTGTTGTTATTTCTGAGGAGAAACCTCTTTGAAATCTGCTGGCTGTCATTCATCAATAATGTTCATAGTCAAAAGAATAAGGATACAAAATTGTGTACTATTTGGATCATGTGGCAGCAGCATGATGTTATGATGTAGTCACACGAGAGTTAGAAGTCTGTAAAGTGGAGGCATAGGATGAATATGGAATGGATTCCATGCTGAAGGATGCAGTCATGTGTGTCCTCACCTTTTCACTCTGTACCACTATCATCTCCTACTTAGTTGTTGCATGCTTTATTCTCTTAGGTCAAGCTTAGTGTACTTTGCATTACTGGTTCTCTTGTACTTCATGGTGTCCTTAGATACACTCACCACTTTGTCAGCCTTTCCCTTAAGCTCTTCCATGCATTGACAACCTCACACCAGATGCCAACCAAACCTTGTTATAACTTGGACCTAAATATACACAAGTAAGTTACGTGCACCTCAGTCATCATATACTTGACTAAGATTAGCCCACCTAAATATACACGAGTAAGTTACGTGCACTAGTAAGGTAGGCATAAATATAGTGTCCAGTCTAGATATGCATGTAACTCACCCTCAGTCATTGTATACTTGACTGAGGGTTTGTGTATTGTATGTGTAGGTATATATATGCATTTGTAAGTCTGTTAGGGTTGAGTATCATAATTAATGAAGTAATGCAATGACCCTTGATTGTTATATCTCGGCACTTACGGTGGTCATGCCATCAGCATCCAACACTCCTCCTCATCGTAAGTGTGATGAGATGACTCCTCCTTGCGTGGAACATGGCTCAGGCCAGTCCCAGTATCCCTCAAAGTCGGGAAAACCATGGTAGGGGGAGGGGTTTTGTAAATAGATCCGCTATATTGTCTTTCATGTTGATATACCATACAGTGAGCTCGTTTGATGCTACTCGTTCTCGTAGGAAGTGGTATTTGATGTCTATGTGCTTCACATGCAAGTGTAACAATAGGATCCTCTGATAAATTTATGGCCGCATTATTGTCACACATCAGTGTAGTTGCGTCCTGTGCGGGGTAACCAATTGCCTGAAGAAGAGTTCGCAGCCATACACATTCTTGTGCTGCCTCAAAAGCTGCCATATATTCGGCTTCGCATGATGATGCTGCTACCATTTTTTGTTTTTGTGAGGCCCAAGAGACTATACCAGCTCCTAAGGACCAAGCATAACCACTGACACTACATCATGTATTGAGGCAGTTGGCCCAATCTGAATACGTGAATCCCACAAGCAAAATGGGAGATGATCCTCCTAGACAAAGCTTGAAGTCCCTCGTGCCCTTCAGGTAGCGCACTACTCGTATGGCCGCATTCCAATGTATCACAGAATAAGAGTCAAAGTATTGACTCAGCTGCTGTACTGCATATTGTATGTCGGGTCTCGAGGATATCACTAGCCAGATCAAGCCCCCCACTAATCTTCAGTAGGGTATTCGAGCAATGTCCTCCCATTCTTTTTGCGTCAGCTTAGAATAGTCTGTCCTCCGCAACTTCAAACCAGGTTCCATTGGCAAGGATAATGAATTGGCATCCCTCTGGCCAAATTGCGAGACCAGTCTGTCTATGATTGGACCCTGTGAGAGGTATACTGCCTTGTTTGCTCTATCTCACTCGACAGCAATTCCAACAATCTGTCATGGTGTACCCAAATCTGAGATGGTCCAGGCCTCTTGAAGTTGAGACTTAAAGTGTTTGTTTGCATGCTTAGAACTTGCTGTTGATAGGAAGTCGTCCACATGGACAGCCACAATGACTGTCCCATGATCAGACTTCCTATAATAAACACACAACTCACAGGCCAGTCTTGTGAAGCCCCACTTTCCCACCATGTGTTCATTCAGAGTTCGGTTCCAGATTTGCCCTGCCTGCTTCATACCATAAAGTCCCCTCTCCAGCTTGCACACATAGTCCTCCATCCCTGGCTCCTCAAAACCCCATGGTTGCTCCATGTAGGTTGTCTCCTCCTTTGGTAAAACACCATATAGAAAAGCAGTTTTCACGTCGATTTGCATAGCGTCCCAACCTTGTGTCGCTGCAAGATGGAGTAGAATGTGCCATGATTCTGCGCGCACTGTAGGTGAGGTGGTCTTTGTATACTCCTTTCCATAAACTTGATTAAAACCTTGTAGGACATGTCAAACCTTGAACTGCACAATGTCACCCTTCTCATTGCGTTTAAGTGCAAATACTAGTCAGCCCTGATGTATTTTGTGTCCAGGGGGTACTTTATCTCTTGGAATCAGCCGATACACTCCCATCTCCTTCAACAATTTCAACTCATCCTCATAAGCTAGCTTCCATCTCTCTGTGTTAGGTGACTCCTTTGCTTGGTTCCACATCTTAGGTACTTCTGGGTCCACATCTTCAGTATCAATTCTCAAGTCATACTCAGTTGTGTTGAGTGCAATGAGTACTTGATCCAAATTTTCATTCTCACCCTCGACAATCTGTGGGACCTGTTCTTGTTCATTCTTGCGGTGATGGAGTTCATCAAGAGCATGCTGATGGTCAGCCCTTGCTTCGTGTATCTGAGCTGCTGATTCCCTTGACTCCCTTACAGCTCACTCAACTGGGGTTTCTATTATGCTGTTGGGTCTACTCCTAGTAGTGGGTATGGGAATTTGTGTTGATTGACGTGGCAGTTCTTGTGCTGGCTCAGCTGGTTGGTCTTGATCTTTGGGTTGTTCTTGGAGAACTGGATCTGCGGGGATGTCCAATAGAGCATTGACTGGCTTCATTCTATTATCTCCATTGTATGTAATGTCCTCATCATTGTCTGGGATTATATAAGGCTGATCTGCTGCCTTTGCTGTTATAGCATCAATAGTCAGTACCTCTTTGCAATTAGGGATTATTGGAGATGGTATGGATTTGGTTAATGTGTGATCATCTTGATGTTTGACAAACCTAATGTGGTATGTGCTATATACCTGTTTTGATACCTTGTCATAACATCTGTATGCCTTTGCTTTAGGGTCATAGCCTATCTGTCACGACCCCGCCATCTCCGGACTCCCACACACCGCCCCAGCCCCAACACACACCTCCAATGTCACGACCCCGCCATCTCCAGACTCCCACACGCCGCCCCAGCCCCAACACACACCTCCCCTGCACCCCTTGCGCACCTCCAGAGCTGCCAACAACCCCCCAATGCTGCACTGGCAACATCCGTGGCCATCTCCGAATGGATCCCTGGCCATCACTGAACCCCGGCATCTCGGCCGACACGTCACCCCAAGGCTTCCCTGTCACTGGACACATCCAGACCCCCGGCATCCTGGCCATCACATAACATTCCACAACATTCCTCCCACAAACCGTTGGCACGTCACGATGCCACCTGCTTCTGTGGCGCCGAGGGGCGCCACCACCACACACTATGACCACCGACCCACCCAACACAAGCCCGCCGTAACTCACGCCAGCATGCCCCGACCACTATCACGACCCCGAGGCTGGGAGCCAGTCCCGGGACTTAGCCGGAGGAATCAGATGCCTTGGTCCCAGGCTAGGATCCTACCCGGGACTTAGCGGAAGGGTAGTACATAAGCCATAGGGTAGCATACGAGTGGAGTAGTCTTGATATTAACCGTAGTTCTCCATATTTCTGTGTCTCTGTCTCTGTCTCTATCTCAATCTCAATCTATTCTCTTGCCTCTCTCTCTCGTCTCGTCTCTCGTCTCTCGTCTCCGTGCCTCGTTTCCATTCCGTGACTCGTATCTCTGTTCCGTATCTCTCCTCCATCTCTCTATCTCTATTCCGCCTCTCTCCTCCATTTCTCTATCT